>JAAEAF010001724.1:0-140564 GCA_011037195.1 Triatoma infestans
CATTTATACAGTTTCTCCCGCTCCAATCCGAGAGAGTGCTTGAGTTTGTTTCTCTTCTCTTACTGTCTTTGGTTGCTGATCTCTCTTTGGTTGCTGTTACATCATTTTCTACATTTAGATCAAGATTACATTTGGACTGTTTTGGACCAGCAAATGATTATGTATGAGTGCAATAAAGATGAAGAAGTTATTCATCTGTTTTCTTCAGCTGTGCTGCAACTTCTCTTTGTTAGCATTTTCTAAAATTATATAGGTTACAATCTATTTGTAATGCCAAAACCCAATTATAGTTAGAATTTATGATCATAAGCTTTGCTCAATCAACTTTTACCCGAAGTAAACTAACATAAAATCTGGTGTGAAACACTCACACAACTTTCTCTTACTCCAATTAATATCATTTTAATTAACAAATTTTCTTTATAATTAGATATTTTTACTTAGCCTTAATTTAAAATTGAATGATTATAAAGTTCTTTTTTTTGGGGGGGACACTCAATTATAGGAGGATAATTAATTACTAGTGACGATACTGGTTTCCTGGTCAAATTTATTTTCAATTTACCAGCAAGGGGTACATTTTTTTTTTTTTAATTCCCTCATCTTAATCTGTCAATCATAATAAACTATTATATTTTTTTTTTTTAATTATTTTTTTTTGCACTCAGGTAATTTGATATAAACGTTAAAAACTATTAAAATTCACTAATCTTTGTTTTAAAATTAAAGTGATTTTATTTCACCTTAGAAAGTGGTAGGTTCTCAGGAACTATTTATTATAATTTCGTATTGTATAATCTAAAATAAAAATTTAGAATATATTTTTTTAATATATTTAGTTATTTCAAAATTTCATTTAATTCATTTTCCATAATATGAGTTATTATTTTGCGTATAGCACTAAAATCTATAATCTGTTATTTTTAATGTCTAAATATTCGCTGGCGAGGCAGGGGTCGAAGGTCATTTTCATAGGTCCCGAACCCTTCTATGGCTTGCCCAGAAGTCTAATTCTAATATCCATCAAAGGTTGGATGAAGGAGCAGCATCTGCAATGATGGGCGGGAACATCAGGACAGAGGCAGGCAAAATTCGATTGTCAAGAGACAATCGCCTAAGTTTACTAGGGACCCTACTAAACTACCGTAGCCGAAAGGTTATAAGGATAATTGTAGATCCACTTATGGGGCATTGAACGCTTTATAAGCACATGCATCAGCTAGGAAGAAATAGAGTAGGGGAAAGGGGAAAGAGGATTAAATAGGGCGCGAAGTGCCGAATCTGTAAGGCTGAGGAGAAACCCTGGTACATATTCTCTGTAGGTGCGCCGGCCTGAGAAGGATGAGGTTTACTTTAATTGGGAGTAAGTAATCCTGAAGCCATGAGCTTCATGACAAAGCTGTTTTCAACACGAAGCTATAAGACGTGCTATATCCATTGAGGAATACAATAGACCTTCTTAGTATAGGCCGCGGTGGAATAAGCTATTCTAGTCTAATCTATCTTTAATATTTATCAACTAAATTTGCTCTGCGCAAATCTATGTTATCCCAAAAGTTTGACAACAAGCATGCTGATGATGGGCGAACGCCCGAAACCTGTCGATGACCACAAAAAGAAGAAGGCTCTATCACGGAAAATGTCTCTGATGCTTTCCAGCTTTGCGGAACCAACCACAACAATTAATATTTGATTATGATTATATGGCATTTTATAATTAAATTCGAATAGAGTAGATTAGATGTTCTCTTCCCATGAGCCTCTGCATTATGGTGATGGACAGTGTTGCCTATAGCTAGAGAACTTTATCCGGAGGCCGGCAATGCACTAAGGCACCGGGCACCAATGACCGTAGATGTTGACGCGCCTTAAATTAAAAAAAAAAAAATGTAGATAATAAAAATAAAACCGATTATAATTTACAGATTTTAGTATAGGAAGTTTAAAGAAAATCGTTGGAACGATTAAAGAAATTCCGTAAAATCGCTCTTCGGGTTGATAGATATTTACCAAAATCTTATTGTCAGTTACAGTGGTGGTTAGGGTTGTCTGATCTTAATATATTTAATGTCACACCCTGATATATTTTGTCATTATTGATATATGATATTAGACTCTAAATACATGTCTAAAAATGAAATATTTTACCGATTACTGTGATGATAACAATAATAATTGGTAAAAGCCGCGCTCATCTCGCGCCACACAATCATTAGCGAACAAGTAGTGAATGCTGATTGGTTGATTATTATTATTATCCGACCTCGGGTGGGCCATATCCCGGCACCGCAGCCACCCCCGGCTTAGAGGCTTATTGTGCCACCCCCGATAGTTCCTAGTAGACAAACCCTCCCTCCTTAAGGAGTTTAAGGGCCTTCACCACCAGGTCGTTTTGAGCTACTATCTCCTCAGGTCGCAAAGTACCAAGGGTTTCATACCTCAATCTGATTATTGCCACGCAATCGAACAACAGGTGGGAGGCCGTTTCCTCCTCTTCCTGACATAGTCTGCACAAGGGTTCCGCTCGAATGAGTCCTACCTTGTACAGATGTTTCCTGAACCTGCCATGACCAGTAAACAGTCCCGTCACCAGAGAAATCTGGCTCCTACTCAGACCAAGGGTCATTCGGGTTCTTCGTTTACACAGTCCTGGCATCATCCTTTTACTGTGTATAGCACCCGGGCTTCTCCTCCAGAGCTCTTCATGCTTACTGCGACCCCACTCTCTAATCGCTGCACGAATTGCTCCGCCAGTTATTCCCAGGACCGGCACTGGACCAATGAACGGAGTGTTAGCCCCGTTACTGGCCAGTTGATCAGCTGTCTGATTATCCTCAACCCCTGCATGTCCAGGCACCCACAACAACTGTACCTTGTTGTGCCTGGAGAGTCTCGACAATGCCTCTCGACATTCCTTCAGCAAGGATGAGGTAGTTCTGTAAGCCTCTAAGGCTTTCAGTGCAGCCTGACTGTCCGAGCAAATGCGTATGACCTTGCCCCTTGGGGCTCTACGCAGGTTTTCCTCGGCACAGACCTTAATAGCAAACACTTCAGCCTGGAATATAGTGGAATACCTGCCCAACGGCCTCTCAATTAATACCTCTGGGCTCATTCCATATACTCCCGCTCCAGTCCCGCACTCCATCCTAGAGCCATCTGTAAACCACAGAGGCCCTGTCCGATAGAGCTTTTCCCACCCCTTGGACCATTCCGCCCTAGAACCTAGGAACACCCGAAATGCAGCCTCGAAGTTGTATGTTGGACAAATGCTATCCTGGGCCATGTCTGTCACAGGGCCTGGATTGACCTTTAGCAATATGTCCAGATGTTTGGCTAAGGAGCCACACTGCCTCCAAAGACCATTTTTGCCAAAGAGGATACTATGTGCACTGGTCCTCGCCTCCGCTTGCACTAACAAGCTTTTAAAAGCGCCCGTAATGAGGAGGCACGCCAGCCTCTGTACTCCACTGAGGCATCTCTTGGCTGTCTCCTGTTCCGTTTTAGGCCACCATACCACCGCGCCATAAGTTATGACCGGTATAATGGCCCGAGAATTGGTTGATAGGAGTCTCGTTTATGGCGAGCGCATGGCGCTTGCGCCAACGCATTCCGCCGGTTCCGCTCTACGCCAAGTGTTAAAAATGATAAAACTAAAAATTTAGGTTACAAATACTTAAAGGGTACTCTATAACAACTGACAATCAGATAACATTGATGTTTAAGATTTTATAAGATTTTATGGCCGCAGCTGTATGTGCATTTATTTCTATTATAAATTAACAAATTTTGATAGATTTAAGTTGGTTTTTATTTAATAGAGTTTTCAAAAAAATGTGGTATATTTCTTTCCTAAATGATATATTTTTGAAATCTTAATCGTATATATTTACATTTTTTTACCTGGCAACCCTAGTGGTGTACATCAACAGAACTTCTGTTTTGAACTTTCACAGTTTTTCAACTTTAAGGTAATTTGTTTACATACACATATCTGCACACACACACACACACAGTTCTTTGAAAACATGTGTTTTCGGTGAAAACTCAATTTTGAAAATGTAACATGATGCAATACTTTCTCTTACGGTAACAAGAGAAAGGAAATAACTATTAAAGTAAAAATACATTTTTATCAAGTATGTACCACTATAGATAGCATGAAAAAAATATATATAGATATATATGTATTATGGAAAATTTTATATAAAATAAAAGTTGTTCCAAACTCAATTCTGAATCTATTTTCTTCCATAAAACTGTACTAACCCTACAACAAATAAGATAAGTTACTTTTACAACCCTTCCTTATAAAGATAGAGTGGAAAACAGCCAATCAAAACAGAGGATAGACTAATATGAAGTAAAGAAACTTTAAGCCTCATGAAAATAACTTTATTGGGTACTGCGTAATACTGGAACATAAAGGATAGCTATGTGAACAGAAAATTTAGATTTTTCGACCAGCGGTTCATAGAAAAAAATTTTAAGACAATATAATTTAGCGCAAATATTAGAATTGAACAGCTACAAATTAATGTTTGATTTAAAAGATTTAGTAATTTATATCTTATTAATGTATTCTATATTATCTTATTACTTGGAATTGAGTGTTTAAACTACTTTTTTTTTCTAATTAGTGTAATATTTATAAATTATAATTTGTTACTTTTGTTTCCTGCATTTAGCCAGAATTACGTCAGAAACTCGATAAGATAAGATTATTTTGTATAGAATTGGCCCTCTTATTTCTTCTATTATTAAGATAATATATAAATTTATTTAACATCATAAAATAGGTACCGTGCGCACTCTTTAAGAATCTTTGGATGTTTTAAAAGTTATATGCTATGGTTCAACTATGGTTTATTTACCTGAGTATAATGACGGTAATGTTGTATTCATCTATTGAAAAATGGGGCGTAAGAGGACAGCATACAAGCACTTCGCCTTTTGCCTTTGCTAAGCAGTCGCCTTTTGGAATAGAAATGTGGTTATGTTCAAAGAATTTCAAGAAGAATGTTTCTTTCAAAAATCCTGATTAAGAAATACTTGCTTTCAATATTAGAGGATCTAATACGGCACTTCTTCAAAACTTCTAAAGGCAAAGTATATTTCCAAGTTGTTGTGGTTGGTTTCGCAGAGCTAGAAAGCATCAAGATATTTTCCGTGATACCCTACTTATTTTGGTGTTCATCGGCCGGTTTCGGGCGTTCGCCCATCATCAGGATGTTTTTGTCAAAACAGTGTGATAACATACACTTGCAAAGAGCAATACATTGGTTTTTTTAAAGGACCTAACTAGGTTAAGAACAGTTCGTTATACTTGCGTGGGTAGACACATGTTTTTTCCCTTTTGGGCTATTGTACATTGTCCTTTTAAAAATATCCAAAAAGTGGAGATGTATAACTTAAATTACCACTGTGTCAACCGTGGTCTAATGCGGAATAATCAATGCTAAGTAATGATAAATTGAAAATGTGGGTGGGTCCGCAATGCTGGATAAAATACCAGAAATGATAATAACGAGCTGAATGATCCTAAGATAATATAAGTAACTAAATATATTTTTGAGCAATTAATATTAAAATATATATATATATAAAATATATTATTTTCTTAATCTATATACACAAGTAAACTTATATTCACGCACACAAGTAAACTTAAATTTTTTTTTTATAAATATATCATTGACAAATTATGTACGCATTCTATCCGGCCTTAATGTAGCGTACATATTCCACAATTAAACTTTCACTTGTACATTCTCAACTTGCACCTATTTTATTATTATTATTTATTTATTTATTTATTTATTTATTTATTTATTTATTACATTGCTCATAGATCAAACCCTTTAGCAAGGAGTTGGATTTAAAAAGTGAACACAATGTTTGACTAATTACAAAGGCAAAATATAAAACTCGATGAGACGAGCAAGAAATGAGGTTTTGAGAGGGATTATGAGATCAGTATTGGCAGTATAGGGGATGATAACCTCACTTGGCCAACGGAGTCGGGTAACGGCATTATTCGCTATTATTCAGATGGCTCTAGGCAGGAAGGGACTGGCCTGACAGGAGCGGGAGGGAGCATGGTTGCAGGAGTTGGATAGAAGGAGTTCGGTGGCCTTGGGTGGTTTGGCCACTGCCTTCCAGTCCGAGGTGGTGGGCATCATTAAATGCTGCCGCCTTGTGGGGGAGTGGCAGGGAGAGTTCAAAGAAGTGCGGATCTTCTCTGATAGTCAGGCCGCACTAAGGGCTTTGAGAAAGCCATGGTGGAGTTCGAAATTAGTGGGAGAATGTAGGAGAAGGCTCAATGCTTTAGCTCGAAGGGGTAAGGTGCATCTCTATTGGATACCCGGACATGCGGGAATAGAGGACAATGAGAGGGCGGATCAGTTGGCTAGGGAGGGATCATCATTACCATTTTGTGGTCCTGAACCAGCCCTTGCCGTCACAAAGACGTTTCGTGATAAACAGATTAGACTTTGGGAGATGAGAGTCTTGGAGAAATGCTAGGAGACACGCAGGGGTGCCTCCAAGCTAAAAGATTTAGAAAAGCAAGTAAGCAGGGAATTTCGGAGTATCTCCTGTCCCTCAGTAGAATAGGTCTGAGGACCTTGGTGGGGGTAGTGACTGGACACACTTGGTGTGTCCAGTTACTTGTTTAACATAGGGAGGACATCTAGTCCCATTAGTCAGGGAAACGGTGTACCACTACTTATGTCAGTGTCCCCGTTTCGCTGGTACTAGGTTTCGCGTATTTGGGAGGGCACCACTCTCGCAGGATTGGCTGGGCGAGTTAGAGTTAAGGGATATCTTGGGATATTGCAGACCAACCGGTAAGCTACCGGGGGAGATTAATTAAGGGAATATGGGGGGTATCGGGGGGATAGAAGCCACATAAGCTTAGGTCCCACGCCATTAGGCACCCGGAATAATAATAATAATAATAAGGCAAAATATAAGCATGTAAGATAAAGTAAAAATATAAAGCATACAAAAAATAGAAATTAATACTAAAATAAGAAATAATACCATTTATAAGAGTTTAATTCATAAAGTTAAAAATTAAATCTACCAAAAGTTAGAACAATATAGCAAATACAAAAAAAAAAAAAAAAACAGTATTTGATTGATTAGTTTTTATGCAATCAAAAACCAGTTTGTGATTAAAAGAAACAATTATAATTACTTATTAAATTTAGAGGAGTAAAAAGAGAGGTGTTAAAGCAAATAGTGTGCAAAAATTTCGGCTGTCAGTATCAATTGAATTTTAAAATTAACTTAATAAAAAAACCTGGCATCCTCTAAAGTTGATAATGATATTTAAATATGTAATACAACAAATGATAGAGATTACTTACTAAGGAATAAAACCAAATACATTCTTGTAATAAAAAGAAAAAAATGTTTGTTATTATTATTATTATTATTATTATTAATAATTACTGTTAGTTTAATAAGAAGCTTCTAAGAGCGGATGCTCTGCTGACAAAGTTACAAACTAGATTGGCCTGAGATAAAATCACAATGTTCAAAAGTCTTTCCAATGATTCTGCTTCGTTGGATAAATCCAGTTTTAAATAGTTTACAAAGTGGTCCCTAATAGGCGCTAATGGTGAAGACTCACTAAAATGGAAAAGAGAGTCAGGATTTAAGTGATTACATAGTGAGCAAGTAACCGATGAATCAAATATGTATTTAGTACCATTTATGGAGATAGTTACCTTCTTTAGGTAAACAAGGCGTAACTGTGTAATGATTCTTGTCTTATATAGGTTATAATTTGAAACTAAATACAGTTCACCCATACTTAGTGTGCTTATCTTTCTATAATTAATATTATAATTTGGATTCATTACAGAGTCAATATCACGAGACAGAAAGTTATTTTGCCCTTGAACAATTTGTGAAAATTTGCTTTTGATTATTTATGAATCCAAAGTAACCACTTATACCTATTATTCACATATGTATAAACGTAAAAGCTGTTCTATTCGTATGTACAAAAGACTTAAAAACTATTTGATTCAGGAGTGTTGTGTATTGTTTATCGCGCTTTTTGTTATTGTGGGAAGATGGCTTTCATCAATAACGGTTCACTAGCGAATTTTGTGTATTCGTTTATTAAGTTTTGTGTCTTGTGTCTTTTGTGATATATTTCAAAAGTATGTTTTGTATGTCCAATCGTCGTCCTTTGTTGCCTGGATGTATTAGTTTTATCGTGGTGGAGATGTCGTCGGGTTTGTGTTTGTTTGTGTTTAGGTGATTGGCGTAATTTGAGTCAATTTTTTTGTACTTGTATGTTCTGATGTGTTCGGCAATCGTTCCGGGATTTTTCTGCCTATCTGGCCAATGTAAGTATCACTACAGTCCGGCCCTTTTAATTCATAAACCCCGTTACTTATATATGTCAGTAGTTTCAGTACGTGTGCGGATTTTGTTGCCTAATTTATTGTTAGTTCTGAAAGATGTCTTGATGCCCAGTTTCTTAAAAAAAGTTCGTGAGTTTGTACAAATTTGGCTGTTGTTTCTTTATCATTCCTACTTCGGTGTTTGTGTTTTGTGTTTCAGGAGTTTATTAACGATATTTTTATATAGTCACTGTTCTTAACTAGGTTTGTAATTCTTGTTCGCGGGTATGAGGGGTGTAGATTTAAGTTTGCGACGGCTGGCACACTGGTCATTCGCTTTGTTCCACAATCTAAGAACAATTAAAAATAGTAAGATAGTATGTGTGGGTGATTAATTATTGAACCCCCACCACTCATCCACTCTAGCGGAGAGAAACAGCCCCTCTCGCAAAGAGAGGAGAGGCTCGGCCAGTATAAATATATATGAGAGATAGGCAATGAGACATCATTCAGATAGAATTCTGTTGATTTACACATCAGTTTAACATCGCTCCTTTCATATCTTCTTAGCCACGTCAGTCTGTCAGTTCAGTTCAGTTCAGTTAGTGTAAAGTCCTTGGCAGTCAGTCATATACATATATATCAATTATATATCTTAAACCAAATCTTAAGGTGTTATTTATCACTCATCAAGCAAAAACCTACATCTCCTCACAACACCCTTACACTAGTTAGGTCCTAACAAAAACACTTCAAAAAATCAGTGATTGACTGAATTCATTCTGTGCAAGTCAATATTATCACACTGTTTTGACGAAAACATCCTGATGATGGGCGAACGTCCGAAACGTATCGATGACCACCAAAAGAAGCAGGTCTATCAAGGAAAATATCTATGATGATATTTCTAAGTATTTAGCCCAAGAGAATCAATTATACGGAATAAAGTAGCAATTGTAGAATATATTATTAAGAGGAAGACATATTTGTATTTAATGCTTAAAAATAAAAATTGCTTATTGCAATGTTTAGAAGAATGTGTGACTGACTGACAAATTCAGTATAAAAACATTTGTTACTGTTAATCTCATTAAGGGTTTCAACATAAAATGCATTTACCATCTTATTTCAACCCCGAAAATAAAATTACAAATTCTGATGCAAGTAGGGGAGTCACCCTCTCATATGAATCAACTCCCTTCTCATTTTGTTGGCAACCCCAATTTTATTGGGCAATTGCCCAGCCAATTTCCATTTAGAACATCTTGAGAATTGCCTTCATATTATGGGTTTAATTTAGAAACTTACTGAACTGACATCATCTCTATTAGATTTTTCTTCTCCCAGCCTTGTGTCTTTGTTTTCTATTTACTTCACAAATGAATACTTTTTAATGCAATTTGGCCAGCTCGTTGGTTGGAAAGATTATATAACATAAATATTTATACTTCTCTAATTTTTTCAAAACCACTTTTATGTATAAAATTCTTTAAGTATATGAAGTCTTACTATCAAAATGGATAAAATCATGACTATCTTTAACCAATGAGTCGCAAAAATTTGTTTATAATTGAAGGAACTTCTGCCCTGATAAAAAGAAACTATTAGTACATAGGTATGCATATTATTACAATCATGTAACCCAATAGAGTAAATAACAATTAATAAGATCAATAAGACCAATTAATAACAGAATAAATAAGACCTGTTGAAAAGCATTTGAAACGAAATAAAATTAACAGTCCTTTGGGAATGACTAGCTCAATAGTAGCGCGCTGGATTCGAAAACAGGTCATGTCCTGCTAATGATGCCCTTCGATTTTCTGTTTAGATGTACTTGTTAGATATAATCCAACAGAATAATAACAATTTGGGTGTTAAGACGGTTCACGCAAATAATTCTTCTTAGATTTTGCTAAAACCGCTTTCGCATTATGCATCAGATAGCAATCACCAGGTAGCTTTTTAATAACATCAAATTCAATAGGTTATAGTACTATAAAATATAGATTTTCTCTTCCTAAAATCCTCTATATCTCGTTGTCCGCTGAGAGTTTGTTGGCTGTAACGAGAGAATCCTGTCCCAGAGGACGGGAGTGCACTGAGTTAGCTCCTGACGCCAATAACACAAATATTGATGCATTTTTTAAAAAAAAGTCCTTTTTAGGTGTCAGGAATTTAGACGGCTTCTACGTTTGTAAACATTACTGGAATACTGTGGCCCATGGAATGCCTTTTTATTCCTCAGAAGCACCAAGAATGTTAGAGGATCCAGAATCTAAGGTCTGGTCTGTCTTCAACTTAATAATTTATAGAGGGAAGTGATGTATGGTTGTGTAGTGGAAAAATGAAATGGAAAAATAATAGTTTTGGAAAATAATTTAATAAAATACTTTTGTGAAAATTAGCTAGTTCAAATAGTGTATTTTAGTGATGGGGATAAAGCCAGGTACTACAATCTAGGTCAATGCAAACCAAGAGACAAAGGGCAAGAAACAGTTAGGGTAAAACAATAAAACTCCCTCCAGACATACCAGCATTATTTGAAAGGATCTGAACTATGAAAAGAGATGACATTCCTTCAAAATAGTCTAAAACAGACATTCAAGCAGTACACTTGTTTTTCGCTCTCTTAGAATCAGTGGCAGTTTAAGTTATAACATAAGAGTTTATTCCAACTAATTTCAGTAAATTAATAAGCATATTGCTGTGTTATTGAATAGCATTTAAATATCTTTAAAGAATATATTTAATTTAATCTACCAGTGTTTTCTTTATTATTCTTATTGCTTCTCTCCCTTAAAACTTACAAACACAAGCCCTTTACAAAACCGCTCGTGCCACACACTACCACTACACTACAACACATCACACCAATAACATTTCAGTTAACATTCCAAATCTTCAATTTCCCCAATTCATTGCGATTATTCTTTTACTGCCCGAACATTTCCGAGGGGCCGGTAGCACCTTGAGAAGACTCCGGGCGCCAATGACTCCGGACGACATGTTTGTTTGTCAGTTTTTTGGAATCAATAGTAGCATAGAGAACATAGAAAGCGGAAGTCAGTTTCGAGAAGTGCATTGCTGGATAATGTAAATATTTGAATTATTCAAAAAAGAAATCATTTATAACAAAAATATTTGGTATTCTATAATGTTAACGGATTGTCAACAATAAATATATTATTGAATTGCAAACAATAGATATAGTAGTTGTGGCAATAAAAAAAAAAAAAACCTATCAATTCAATTCTTCAAGTAGCTGGGTGCTTCAAAACTGTTTCCTCCCTTGAATCAATAGTGAGACGAAGAGATGTTAAGACGAGTAGGACAGAACTCACTATAAATTGTGTTTTTATTTATTTGCTGACAGCATATAAATTTTGGAGATTTTGTTAAGAGTTTTGTTATTCTTTATTTGGAGCAAATTATTTTAGTAATTAAAATTAACAACTGTTACTTAAATATAACATGAACAGAAGCATTCTTGATAAAAAGTTGTGTGAAACACTCACACAACTTTCTCTTACTCCAGTTCTCAAAATTATAACAAACAAATTTTATAGTTTTTGTACCAAATTTAATGAAATTTGTCGAAAACTGTAAGAACTATTCATTAAAGGCGCACTTCCGTTTGCTGATTTCCTTCAAACTCGGAATTTTGGCCATCTATTTATTTCTAATTAATTTCATTCTAATTAATTTCATTCTGAGTCGTATAATCAAGTATGATACCACTTTAGAGGAAGCTGTAACCCTACCCCTCCCCTAAAAGTGCCCTTAAATGAATTTTTCCAGAGAAATATTTCAAATAAAAGTTGTAGCCCTTTGTAAATGATGTTATAAGTTTAAAGAAAATCGTTGGAGCCAATTTTTGAGAAAAACGCAAAAAAGTAAAAAAAACAACTAGTAAAGTGGTACTTTCGGTTGAGGAATTTTGACAGATAACGCACAGCCAGATCGCATGGTGATACCTAAACGGAATATCAAGTTTCAGCTTTCTACGGTTTTTCGTTTTTGAGCTATGCTGTTCACATACACACACACACACACACACAGACCATTTGCTAAAAACCACTTTTTTGGATATTCCGGATTTTTCAAAACGGATATTTCCGGTGAAAACTCAATATCGAAAATTTGACACGATTACAATACTTCCTCTTACTAGGAGTAAGAGAAAGTAATAACTGATGTGAAACACTCACATGACTTTCTCTGAATCCAATTTACATAGTTACATAGTCTCTAGTTTATCGAACTGTAATACATCGCATCTTCTTATTATAATTTATTGGTTTAATCGCACTAATAATTAGTTCGATTCCGTTTTTTATATTGTTGCCAGAAACTAGATTTTGATTGAATTAGTTCATAAGTAGAATACTCTCCTTAAAATTACTATTTCAATAATCTGTGGACTGTGCCACCTACATAAATTAAAGACAAAATAATGAATAGCTAAAAACAACAGATCTAACCAAAGTTTTTCAACTGATTATTATGAATCCATTGGAGAAATTTTTGTAGGTTTTAACATTAATTCTATTTTGTCCCACTAGTAATAAACGGCCAAATACAGAATGGCGGACTTACCCTGCCTTCTTTGTCAACAATGGTATGAAAATTCTGAGTTTTTTCTTTATAAATCACATTATTTATATAAAACAGTTAATAATATGTTAAAAATAACTTCTTCTTTTTCCATTTTTTTATAAAAACACTCACACAACTTTCTCTTACTCCAGTTCCCAAAATGATAATTGACAAATTTTATAGTTTGTGTACCAAATTTAATGAAATTCGTCGAAAACTGAAAAAACTGTTCAGTAAAAGCGCACTACCGGTTTACAAATTTTCTTGAAACTCGGAATTTCAGCCATCTATTTATTTCTAACTAATAATGTTTGGATGATAGAATTGTATAATTAACTAGGATAGCACTTTGATGAAAATCTAACCTCACCCCTCCCCTAAAAGTGCACTTAAAAGAATTTTCCCAGATAAATGTTTTAGATAAAAGTTGTAGAACATTGCATGTTTAGTTTATATACGAAGTTTCAAAAAAATCGTTGGAGCCATTTTTGAGAAAATTGCGAAAAAGTGAATAAATCATTTAGTAAAGTGGTAAAGTAAACGCACTTCCGGTTATCCGATTTTTTTCAAACTCGGAATTTCAACAACATATTTAATTCTAATTAACACTATTTAAATGACAGAATTGTCTAATAAACTGAAATAGCACTTTAGATGGAAACCTAACCCCACCTTTCCCCCAAAAGTGCCCTTCAATGCATTTTCCCGGAGAAATGTTTCAAATAAAAGTTGTAGCTCATTGTATTTGTGGTTGACGTTTGAAGTTTAAAGAAAATCGTCGGAGCCATTTTTTAAAAAATCGCAAAAAGTAAAAAATCCAACTAGTAAAGTGGTACGTCTGGCTGAGGAATTTTGACAGATAACGTAGTGTCAGATCCCACGGTGATTTCTAAATGGAATATCAAGTTTCAACTTTCTACGGTTTTTCGTTTTCGAGCTATGCTGTTCACATACATACACACACACAGACACACACACACAGACCATTTGCTAAAAACCACTTTTTGGACTCAGGGGACCTCAAAACGGATATTTCCGGTGAAAACTCGATATCGAAAATTTGACACGATTACAATACTTCCTCTTACAAAAACTTGAGCTTAGTAAGAGAGAGTAAAAATTTTTATTGCACAATTCGATAATTTATAAAATACCTACAAAGGGAAAATTAGTAACCAAATTCTAGACTAGTTTTTTTCAAAGAAATAATTAGCTATAAATAATTAACCAGTCACAGTGTAGAACAGAAGGCGTGAAATGTGGGAATATGTTAGGCCAATCAAAAATTTGCAATTATCATGTTGACCACGCCCATATTTCACCACGCACATTAAAGAAAACATAGCCCCCTTCCCACAAAAAGTCTCCTTAAATGAATTTTCCCGAAGAAACGTTTCGAATAAAAGTTGTAGCTCTTTATATGGCTGGTTGATATACCAAGTTTAAAGAAAATCGTTGGAGATGTTTCAGAGAAAATAACAGAATACTAAAAACTAATTTCAGTAAAGCGCATTTCCCCCCGAAACTACCCTTAAATATAAAACTCCCGGAGAAATGTTCTGGTCGTCCGATTTCGACAACATATTTAATTCTAATTAATATTATTTAGATGATAAAATTGTATAATAATTGATATAGCATTTAGAGGAAACCATAATCCCATCCCTCCACAAGTTTGAATAAAATCGGTGGAAAGTTTTTGAGGAAATCTCAAAAACTTAAAAAAAAAAAAACATTCAATAAAGTGGCACTTCCGGTTGATGGATTTTGTTTGAAATCATCATGTCTGATGTGTGATGGTAGTACCCAAACGGAATACCTGGTTTGAGGTTGCTGCAACTTTTTTTTTTTTGAGATATTCTTTTCACACACACATACAGACCATTTTCTGAAAACTACTTTCGATTCCGGGGATCTCAAAACATGCATTTTCAGTGAAAACTCAATTTCGAAAATCTGACATGATCGCAATACGTCATATTACTATTATTAGTAAGAGAAAGTAAAAACTGATATAAGTTTGAAAATTTAACGAGATTAAAACAAATGAGAAAAAAAAAAATTAAAGGGAATCTGTCACATGACAGTTGCATCATGCAGAGAATACGTTTCCCAACCGCTACCAAAGTCCCCCCCCCCCCCCAGTGCCGCTACATTATATCTTATTATGAGAAAATGTTTGTTCGGTTTATAAATCTAAAAAGCGTTCCCTTTTTACCAAATAGTTGGCCTCCCAAAAAACGTATTCTTCTTTAAAATATAAAACAAACTGACATTGCATAAAATTAATAAAATAGACATCAATATTTATAATTTAATAAAACGTTGATTTTAAATATAAATATTTCATCTATCTAAAAATCTTAAATATAATCTAAAAATTTTAAATGTAACAGTTCATAAGAGAGCGTAGTGCAACCAATAATTAGCCAATCATAAATGATTATTTCAAGTGTAGAAATATGCGCAAGAATTGATACAAGAAAGAGCTCCAAATAGTAGGAACGACTGAAATTTTATCCAAGAATTTATACACATCTCACAAGAATTTGACTCTATAATGATCCTAGATAGGACAAAATAAAAATTACTTGGTATACATACATATGTCTTAATAGCAAATAAAATAAACATATCGAACAAATTTGCTATGATCAACCGAGTAAAGCACATTGCGGATTACAAACTTCACATATATTTTCCGGTTGTCCTAATTTGTTTTATTACTTTACAAATAGGGAATCGAAATTTTTTTTATTTTTTCGGCGCATCAACTTCTAAGGTTATTAGCGCCAAGTTACATGTTTAAATAAAGTTGCACACCGTGTGAATTGAGCAAATCAATTTAAGCAAAATGTAGCTCCATTTAAGCACTAGAAACTCCATCTCTTCTATTTGGACATGTTTTTTTTATAATTTATTTCAAACTATACGTTTTTTTATTTTCATTGTTTATTTGTACAGCATCTTGATTGAATCTAGATTATAACAAACTAAATTTATGAGCAGACGCTTGAGTTGCATGACCCCCTTGAATCTTGTAGTGTAAGTGGATGAATGATCCATTATAACAGTCTGCTATAGACGGTGCGAAGAAGCCTGCTCTTATACGTCCAATAGTTTACAACACAAACAGCAGAATTGCATACTGTAAACAGGTTGCAGAGATAGGGTCAATAGTTTCCAGTTTTCAATTCTCACCATATAATTAAAAAATACATTTGAACAGAAAACCCAGTGATAACTCAGTTTTCCAATAGTTTCCAACAGTTTAATACCACTAACCGTAAAATAGATATTCGTTAGTTAAGCTGTTATTGTAAGGTATTCTCAACTAGAAATTATTTATTTTACAGTACTTAAAAGTTCCTGCGTCTTGACTTGTTATTATTCAATCATATCGTCCACATATCCAGATTTCTAATCGATAACACACAATCCAACCCATTATGGAGTCAAAAAAATATTAAAGAAATTAACCAATTAAATTACCAACAAGCCCGATCATTTTTCGGAATTGCGGTAGGTTATTAACAATTAATTGGGTGCGTTAGTTAGCATAAAAACAATGTCCTAGTTTTTTCCTGCCAGAAATGACGGAATATTTAACAACACCCATGACAATCATTGAGACCTTTACAGGGAGGATGATCTTGTGGCCACAGCAAAGACAGGCAGACTGCGCTGGTTGGGGCATCTGCACTGGATGGATACCATTCGGGGGGCAAAGAGGCTCTATGAAGAGCATCCCGCAGGGAAAAGACAGCGGGGAAGGCCCCGTATAAAATGGCTACAGGATGTAGAAGAGGATCTGGGGAAGATGGAGGAGGAAAGTGAATGATAGAGACGCCTGGCAGCAAATTCTTCTGGCGAAGGCCAAGGTTCTTCAAGGACCGTAGAGCCAATGGAAGAAGAAGAAGAATGACAATCATTGAGATAGAACCCCCTACCCCCCCACCCAAATAGAAAGATGTAGATCAAATCTCAAACCCCAATAACACTTAAAATCCCAACATATTAGACTCACCCCCAGAATCCCTAAAATGAATTTTCCCAGAAAAAGTTTTAAATATACATGAACTTTGCAGTCAGCATGCCAAGTTTAAAGAAATCGAGGGTACTTTCGGAAATTTTCAAAAGTTTCAGGAGCCTATTCTGTAAAGTTAACATTTTTCAACTGGTATTTTATTCGTTGGGGCATGCACATTCCTTTTGTTCCTGACCGGTTCCGGATTTTCATCCATAGTCAGAGCAAATTCACCTAGTTCGTGTAGAGAGTTCACTTCATCGCAATTTTTCTTCGACTACAACATAGCGTTGAAATATACTCTCCATACGAACTTGGTAAATTTGCTCTGACGATGGATGAAAATCCGAAACCGGTCAGAGACAAAAGTAATGTGCATGCCACGACGGATAAAATACCACATGTTATCCAGCATTGCGGACACATCCACAAATTCAAAAATAACCATATTTTCCTAAAAATCCTAATGATCCAGCAGCAGATATTTTAAGATTTTCAGCAATATGAAATAAAATATCTAATTCCGTATCATTTTTTTGGCCTCACCGTTCGTCTATTGTAAACAATATGTTGAACAGATGCACTGGCATGAAATTAATTTACTTTCGAAAAGTTTGAACATTGAGAAATGTGGATTTTCTCGATTAGAGAAAATAATTTCTCGGAAAATAATGGGGAAAAATGAAGAAAATACATAAAAAAAAAAAAAAAACTAACATACCTAATAGGATTATATATCGATGTGTAATTAATCGGGAGAGCAAAAAGTAGCTTTTGTGACTTTAGGACTGGTCCTATAGAACTCTGAAATTTTATTCTGTAATTGTACAACTGAAGTTATTGGATGTGGGACACTACACGCGGTTTTTGAATTAACCTCAGAGAAAATAATCCATTGAGGGTAAATCAGGCGAACTTTCAGGCTAAAAATTGGCCCATGTAATCATGGTCCATTAAGCTTTCAGTAAATTGGCGATTTAAATATTGAGTTTATGTTTTGCGAATTGTGGGCAACCTGCCCTCTAACTGAAAACATATGCTATGGCGAACATCAGAGAGGTATCCTTCTAAAAGGCGAGGTATTTCACAAAAAATTAAGAAAAAAGTCACAAGTTAGATAGCGATTGCCACACAAAACATTAATAGAAAAATCTATTTAAGTATAATAGGGTTCATCAATCCAATAATCATCTGGTATTTTATTCGTCGTGGCATGCACATTCCTTTTCTTCGTGACCGGTTTCGGATTTTCATCCAACGACAGAGCAAATTCACCAAGTTCGTGTAGAAACTTCACTTCATTGCAATTTTTCTTCGACTACTACAACAATGCGTTGAAGTGAACTCTCCACATGAACTTGGTAAATTTGCTCTGACGATGGATGAAAATCCGAAATCGGTCAGAGACGATTGTAATGTGCATGCACGACGGATAAAATACCACATATTATCTAGCATTGCGGACCCATCCACAAATTCAAAAATAACCATATTTTCCTAAAAATCCTAATGTTCCAGTAGCAGATAGAATAAAATTTTCAGCAATATAGAATAAAATATATAAGTCCGTATCATTTTTTTGGCCTCACCGTTCTTTTATTGTGAACAATATTTTGAACAGATGCAGTGGCATGAAATTTACTTTCTAAAAGTTTGAACATTGAGAAATGTGGATTTTCTCGATTAGGAATTTGGTTATGAACGAGCTGCCAGCTCGAATGGTCTTTAATAATAGTTTGACGCTAATAGTCGGTGCGCAGAAACAAAAAAAAAAATAAAGTAAATATTTTCTATTATCTTTACACATATCACTGAGTTCCAATTGGAATAGTGAAATAAAAAATTATTAATAGCAATGGAACTGCCCAATAAAGCGTTTGTTCCAAAATTTGGAAAATATTTATTCTGTAAAATTCCTTCTATATCTCATTCAAAATAATATTAAAAAATGTATGCTCAGGTGGCTGGCCATGTATATGGAAAGGATGGACTCAGAGAGATTCCCCAAGCGGACGTTGTATGGCAGAGCAGGAGACATGTATTTCCAGTGACAATTCAAGATCGCAAATACTTCTTCTTACAGCACTAAATAATTATACTAGTTATTTATCCCAATTTATACATAGTAATGGACATCATGTAAATTTTACTAAGATGGTCAATAAATACTTATTGCAGATTAATGTTATTCAATTGTTTTGGCACAAGCATAGTTTTTAGAATCCAGAGTTCAGAATCTGATTATCTAGAGTAGGCTAGAGGCGATGATAAAATTTGTAGTAGCAACTATTTTAACTCTAAAGGAGAAGTGATTTAGTTTACAAATAAACCAACAAGTGTGAGTGTAACAGAAACATTACTTTGAAGTGAACTCTCTACACGAACTTGGTGAATTTGCTCTGACGATGGATGAAAATCCGAAACCGGTCAGAGACAAAATGAACATGCAGGCTACGATGGATAAAATGCCAGATGTTATCCAGAATTGCGGACCCATCCACATTCTCAACATTTTTCCTTCGCACATGGAATCCTAACAATGCATATAATGTAAGGATTTTAAATGAACCTTGATATTGCATAGATCAGTGGTCGGCAAAGTGCGGCTCGAGAGCCGCATGTGGCTCTTTTGCTCCTTAAGTGCGGCTCTGGCACAAATATCCACGGAAGGCGCAATAATATTTTCATTTAAAAAAAAACTTGGTAAGAAAAAAATTACATCTTATTTTGATAAATTAAAATTCTTCTATAAATCGAGAACATGTATAATTTTTTGTTTAAGTTAAAAGATAGATAGGTAATTAAAATTTTATATTGTTGTAAAAATACGTAACGAACATCGAGTTTAATTTTCACTATCCAGAACTAACAGACGATCAGTGGATCCAAAACTTTTATTTCATGGTAGACGTTACGTCTCATCTAAATCAGCTTAATCGTAAACTACAAGGGAAAGGAAACTTAATTTTTTCGATGTTAGAAGAAGTAATAACTAGGGAACGGATTCGTATGTATTTACATATTTTTTTCTACGCAATTTACAGACGTTTTTCAACTAGAAGTATTCATACTGACACTTTTTAAGCCGTTTGAGTCTACTTTTATTTCACATATTTCCACATATTTGAATGTTATCGCATATTTATACATATTTGATCAAAATAAATAAATATTTCTACATATTTAATCAAAATATGTACATATTTTTTCATATTTTTCATTTTGGGCATATTTTCATAATTGGGAGGTGGTTGACAGGAACTGTGAACCACAGACTGTAGGGCTGTGAATCACAGTGGGTACAATGGTTATTGTAATTTACACAGAATGCTGCTAAACAGTGACGGGCACTTGTTAGTTCTTTGAAGTTGTCTGACGTTGTCTGTTCTTTCAGCTCGTTCGTTGAAGTGTCCAATTCATTTCGTTCGGTCACTTAGTGTATTCTTTTTTGGGCGAAATGCCACGAACATCGGCCTCAAACAGACAACTGGTTGCTAAATATCTTCGCGAGTTTCCAGCAGAACTTTTTCGAAGTGATGGAGACATTTTGTACTGCACAGCTTGTGACAAGCGCGTTTCTTGCTCTCAACGTTCCCAAGTCACCCAACATATTGCCACCGGATCGCACATAGAGAATAAAAACAGAAAGAAAGAGAGGACGTCCTATCAAGCCTTCCTTACATCTCCATCATCAAGTAAGTCTACTCTGAGTACAGATCTGTGTCGGGCTTTGGTTAGAGCAGATATCCCTTTCCACAAACATAAAAATCCTCATTTCAAAGGATTCTTAGAGACCTATATTGGGAAAAAAATGCCTGATGAGAGCACTCTGCGGAAAAACTACCTGGAAGATATCTATAAAGATACACTAACCAAAATTCGAGAACATATCAAAGATGGACCGATTTGGGTGTCAATTGATGAAACCACTGACGTTGAGGGCAGGTATATTGCCAATGCAGTTATTGGAAAACTTGACAGTGATGCTGATGTGGATTCAAAGCCATTCCTTTTGAACTGTGAGGTTCTCGAAAAATGCAATCATTCCACCATTTCACGATTCTTCGATGCCTCAATGCATATCCTATGGCCCAGTGGAGTTTTGAACGAAAAAGTTCTTTTGTTTCTCTCTGATGCTGCCCCCAACATGGTCAAGGCTGGGCAATCTATTCAGGTATTTTATCCTAAGATAATTCATGTGACATGTATTGCTCATGCCTTGCATCGAGTAGCAGAAACTGTCCGATCTTTGTTCAGTGACGTAGATTCCTCAATCTCCTCGGTTAAAAAAGTGTTCTTAAAAGCACCAAGTCGCATTAAAATGCTAAAAGATCTCTATCCACTTGTGCCTTCCACCAGAACCAATATTGACAAGATGGGGTACTTGGCTAGAAGCAGCTCAGTATTACTATGAAAACTACAATAAAATCAAGAATGTCCTTTCACATCTCGAAGACGAAGCAGTAGCGATAAATACAGCCAAGTCTTTATTCGAGAAACCTAATTTAAGGAACGACCTTGCATTCATTTCTGACAATTGCGTATTTCTTGCACAAGCCATTACCCAACTTGAGTCCCAAAATGTTCGACTGACAGAAAACGTGTCCAACGTTAAAAAAGTCATCGAAAAGGTGGAAGGAATACCTGGGAGTAAGGGAGATCTGATCAGATCAAAACTGGTAGAAGTACTGAGCAAGAACAAAGGGTGGGAGACCATCTGCCAGATTTCTGATATTATCAGTGGAACAGAAGTCACCTCAGAACATCGTGTACCCTTTACAACCAACGAGATAACTTCTTTCAGCAAGGCACCTATAACATCTGTAGATGTTGAACGATCTTTTAGTCGTTACAAGTCCATCTTACGCCCAGATCGTCGTCACTTTACGTTCCAACATTTGAAATTTCATGTGGTTGCAAACAATTTCGAAGAGTGAAGTTTTCAAAATTGAAAATTTAACACATCTTTTTATAAATAGTAAAAATGTTCTTTTCTTGTATAAATAATTATAACTTGCCCAAAAAAAAATCCATTTTCATAAAAAAAAATGTCCATTTTACTTAAATATTCCAGAAAATATTTTAAGAAAATCACATATTTTCCACATAATTGACGAAAATACAGGCATATTTTAATTAAATATTTGGCATTTTTAAATACATAAAAATCCGTTCCTTAGTAATAACATTCGAAAACAAATTATCCATTTTTGCTCAGGATTTTGAAAGGGAAACATTGTTTTACTTTCCGAGCCTGCTGAAGCATCGCCAAGAAAATAATTCCTCTATTGATAAACACCATTTTAAAACAATAATTTTAAATATGAGGGAAGCATTTCTCAGCAGGTTTCAGGAATTTAAAAACAGCAGAGCAACTTTAGCATTTGTCAAAAATCCTCTTAATGCTACGATAACCGAGTTGAAATTTTCTCCTTTTGAAATTGACATTGGTAGCTTTGAAATACAATTGCTGGATTTAAAAAAAAAGGAGATATGGCGCTCTATATTCGAACGTCTTTGTGTTGAATTGGAAATATTGGAGAAGAAAAAATGTGATCTTAGTTCACAACACTAGTGGTCTGCTTTGAATGACCTGAAGAAGGAAGACATGATCATTTTCAACGCTTGGAATAGTATTCCTGACTCTTACAATCAGCTGAAAAAGCTCGCATTTGCTGTTCTTCCTCTTCTCGATTCTACATATATATGCGAACAATCTTTTTCAAGCATGAACATTATCAAGGGTAAACTGAGAAGTCGTCTTATTGATGAGAACTTGGAATCATGCCTAAAATTAAAAACAACAACATACAAACCTGACTTACTCAAACTTTCCAAGGAGATGCAAGCACATTGTTCGCATTAATAAATATTTATTAAGTATGAAATTTAGTTTTATTTAGTGTACTACTTATTTAGTGTAATAAAAGTTTACTAAACAAGCAGATTTGGCTCCCAAATTTTTTTTAAAATTGTTGTAATGTTCATATTTGGCTCTTTGGCTAAAAAGTTTGCCGACCACTGGCATAGATTGTAAAAATATACATTTTATTATAAAGCCTCTTTAGAAATAAACTTAAAGTCGCAGCTCTCTCTGAGTCTTCCAAATACCAATTCCCTGGAAAAATGTTCCAAATAAAAGTGATGGACATTTATGATGTAAAGAAAATTGCAAGAAATGAAAAAACTCTTCAGTAAAGTCGCTCTACCTGTTGGACGGATTATTACTATAACTTTCGTGTTGGATACGATGGTGTACTATCAACTATATTGTAATATAAAGTATGAACTTCCTACAGTTTGTCGTTTTCCAAATATTTCGTATTCAGGGGCATCCAAACATGTATTTCCGGTAAAAACTCAATTTAGTACATTTAGCACGACCGCAATCATCACAATAGGAGAAAATAAAAATAATAACATTTAAAATCTTAAATAAAAATAAGGATAATAAAAAGACAAAAAAAAATATCTGCGATTTATTATATTTACAAATTATTCTGGAATATTTACCCTTCTCATCATTGGTACATTATACAATATTTTCAATATAGATCTACTTATTAACCAAACTGAACGGGCTAAATCATCAATATATTGACTAATAAAATCTTTATCACTCTGAAATAATATATCTTCTGATGATAATTTATATGCATCACTATTTGTCATGTTATAAAATGTATACATATAACAGGCAGGTGTTGTAGAGATAGTGTGTATTTTGTGAAATGTAGCCGTCGGTATTGCAATACTTTCACCAACTGTTAATGTATTCTCTGAATTTTCCATGTCAACAATTACACTCCCTCTCAACACTGTGAGCGATACATTAGTTAAGTCTTTGTGAATGTAGTTTTCCAGATATAATCCTGTGAACAAAATATATCGAAATAATTAGTAAGGCCATAATTTAGGATAGCCCTGAAATGATTTAATAACATTACCCTATGTAGGCTTCAGAATTAATCTGAAAGAAAGGTGGAATGAATAATAAAACGCTTTTGGCCTTTAAATTGGGTTTGTAACTATAGCTGCGGGAGATTCGATTATTAACCTTATTAGCCTAACTTCCTTTATTTTAAAAATAAATAAATAAAAATAAAAACAAAAATTCCTTACAATATATAAAAGGAATCCCTTCTTTGCGTTCAGCAAAAACTTGGAATTGGAAAATTCTTCTCCATTCAACTTTGAGTCATTCAGTTAAGCTAAACTGGCCACTTCTCAATAAATTATTACATACAATAGTTAATATTAATTAAAACCTACGAAAAAATAATTTTGGGGAAGGTCATACTAAGTGAAGATATAAAATATCATGAATGAATAAAAAATAACCATGATAAATTTTTAAAATTGAAAGAGTAAAGAATCAAGTTAAATATAAAATAATAATAAAAAAAAATTGCAAACTTGTTTTTATTGCAATCTTTAAAATTCCAATTTAAACTTAGTACTTTTACTAAATGCTTACTGGCTATTAATATCACATAATAGATGTTGGAAACATACATTACTCTGAATATTGTGGGCGTGAGTGTTTTTGCGTATATCTTAAAATATCTTCTTCCTTTTTGTACAGATTGATAACAACATTAAGCTATGTCCTGTTTCCATTAGCCACATCCTCCAGCCTAACCAAGCATCTTCAGAAGTCCCCTTTCTATCATCTTCACAACCACATCCTCCATCCATGTTCCTTTTGGGCGGCATCTTTTCTTTCGCCCCTTTGGTGCCACCTTCCAATATCCAACCTTTTAACGTGGTCAAACCACTTCAACCGCTTTATGGATGTTTAGCACAGAGTTGGCCTTTCTCCTAATTTAATTATTTGAGATCGTTAAAGTCGGGACACCCCAAAACTTCTCCGCCAGAAATCCATTTATAAAGCCAACAAGTGGTTCCTGTTCCTAAGGTTGAGTTCCCAAGTTTCGCTGCTGTATACTGCAACACTCTTTACCAGGGCGTAGTAAATTTTCTTCTTTGAAAATAGGCTGACTTCTTTTGTCCAAAAAATTGGGTTTAATGCGCCAAACATTCTGTTTCCTCTACTTATCTTCAGGAGGATGTCGGATACATTACCACAATTCAAATTTACCCCTAAGTATTTGAAATCTATAGTCACCTACTGGTCTTCCAAATCCAAGTCTTTTATGGCGGCTGATATTTGCATTTTACCAAATTAATTTCCAAGCCCCACTTGTTATATTCCTCCTATTACTTTCCTTATCACATATGCTGCATCTTCATGGCAATCATATCACCCAATAAAAAATTACTATGTGATTATGATTATAGTTATTATTATTTTAGATTATTGTTATATTCTCTTCTCTTAATATTATTTTTTTTAAATTATTCTTTATAAGGATCACTGTTTCATTTTTTTTTAATTATAAATCACTATGGCATATTGGCAACTCCTCTAAAGGCGACCATGAGATTGTCTTAAATTTGTAATATTATATATATTATTGTATTTTATGTACACTGATTTAAATAAAGACTACTACAGCTACTACATATAGTGATTTGGAAAGTAGGTATCATTAAGAACAGTAAGGAAGATTCCTGAATATTTGATAGATAATTTATACAAACCTGGAAAATCGGCAAGAAATAAAGCATTTGAGCTATTTGACCAAGAATGTATTTCTTTTTCTAATATATCTATTTCCTTTCTCCATCCTGACAGATCAGTAAGCATTGGCAGTAACCATGGTACCGGCTTAAATACTGACCATTCAGCAGTAAGAATATCTATTCTTGGATCAAACATACGTTGCTGGAATCGTTTATTCAGTGATGTCCATACATCTAAATGAAATAAAATAAATCAATTTTTTTAATTATTTCTGTATATATACCAATTATTCCATTGTACAACTTAACAGTCATTATAACAATTATTTTCTCTTACTTTAAATTCCTGCATATATTAGATATATCTCAAAGCACTAAAGCTGTCAGCTAAATTAAACAACCTAGGTATTTACTTCGCTGATATTTGACTCTGCCTTGCAGTTATTTTAAGGATCTTAAGGTGAATGATAAATATGTTAACAACACTGTTATGTTCACTGATGCTAATGTAATGGATGGAGAGGGATTTTGTGGATGAGAGGAGTTGCATTAGTCTTTTATTTTTCTTAAAAAGCAGAAGCAGATATTGCAATTAACAATATAATTAGAATGACCAAAGTGCCGTTAACACTAATGAATAAAGTCATTTACTCTAACCTCACTTACTTTTACTCTTGTGATTAAAAAAAACAACTCTCATTAATTTTAGTGTAACTTTTTATCTATTACAGATTTTATCTTATAGCATCTTGAAACTTGATTTGGAGAAACAAAATAAGATATCCCATAAATTCCTAGCATTCCATTCTCATTCCGTGCGTATTATCAAAAATATGCATTTACTTGACCTCTCTATAACTTTGCTTCAATAATAATTTTTTTTTTGAGGGGGGGGCCGACGCACTGCGACCTTACGATCTATTGTGCTATTATTAATCATTTAAAATTTACAAAATTAATAGCATTTCGTTTTTACCAAAATGCATAGTGAAATTGTCCAGCTTGTGATGTGAATTTCTTATCCGATCTGCAATACAATCTGAATATTGCTTAACCATATCACCATGTCTATTCCATGAATTTGATTGCACCCAAGCCTGAAAATTTTATATTTATTATTAATGCTATAAGAATTATAATAAAATTACAAAATTATTTAATTCTATATTTTATAAATGTAAAAAATTAAAACTTTTTTTTCATGAAAATGATCTCGCCGATTATCATTATATCATTAACGCTTAACAATGTGGCTTTAAATTAATTTTATTTCTTTCTATTAAATTGATTGATGTGATAAAAAAAATTGCGAAGCTATTTTTTTAAGAATTCTTTGTAATAAGAAATGAACAGGTTAAAAGCTTGGAAAGTAATCAATCAGGTCATTACATTATCATTTTTATATTTGTTAAAGTTATTCTTATTAATTAATTGTCTAGTTGCTAGCGCACTCGCCTTTGGCACGAGAAGTCAATTTTCGATTCCCATAAGGCTTAAACGATGAAATGTAATTAGTGTGATGTATTGTTGTAGTTTGTACTAGTAGCTTGTGTAGCACGAGCGGTTTAGTAAAAGGGGCTTTTGAGTATATATGTTTAAGAGAAAAGTATTAGTAATAATCAAGAGAGCACCACTGTTTTGAAATAAATATATTATTCTTTAAAAGAATTTAATCTTTACAATATCACAATAATATTATGCTTATAAGTATACTGAAATTAGTTGGAATAAACGCTTATGTTTTAACTTAAACTGCCACTGATTCTAACAGAGCGAAAGACAAGTGTACTGCTTGAATGTCTGTTTTAGACTGTGTTGAAGGAATGTCTTCTAATTGTTCGTTCAAATCTTCCCCTATGAGAAGAAGGGGTAAACAATGCTAACAAGGTTCATGAACTCTTCCTGTAACGGTACTTCCTCTACCTGGGTTACTCTTTTGCCAACAAGGTCGCATTTTTCTCATAATTTTCTTCAATTAAAATAGATATAATTTCTTGCATCCATCAAAACGATGTTAACCAGATCGTAAGAAAAATTAAGGACCTTCACTTAATAACTAGGCAAATGGAATCTTGATGTGCTGGTCCTACATCCCCTAAAAACGCCTCCTGGACTGCTTCAATGAATAAACAGAAAGAGGCAGTGACAAATTTTATGTTATTTTTGTGTGTTTATGTTTCTACCTACGTTCTAAAAGGGCTTAAGAAAAGATATTGTAAGTAACAAACGTTGAAACTTAAAATTATAAAATTATTTATGAAATTGATCATTGTAACATTCCATTAAACATACTAAGGATAATATTAAAATAATAAATCACGAATAACATTTATAATAATAATTCAAATGAGAAGGACAAACTGGTGCGCTGGTTCGTTATTATTCGGTACTATCTTTGTCAGCAACATTCTTAAATCACCGTCATTAGTTTTTTGCAATCGGTTTCTTTTCTAAAAATAGACGAGCTGAATTCCCCATTTCTATTAGGAATTAGATTGGGTAGCTATTCTACACTTTTACCACAGCCTAAATTCGATTTCATAATGGCACTTATTTACTATATCGTATTAAACAAAAATAATTACAAGCCATATTTCTGCCGAAGAATATTGGATTTCCCGACAATGGGCGACACGCTTGTCTGCCATGCTAGAAAGAGAACAATGTAGGATAAAGTTTTAGAAAAAGCAAAGGCAAATTAGAGTTACAAGAGTAAATACCATGCGCAGGAAACATGAACGTTTATTAGGAAACTAAAGTACATAATCAGGCACTACGACTAATTACGTTACGAAATAGATGAAATGTTCCAACGATTTTTCAGGATTTTCTTATCTTCTTTTCTTTTCAATGCTACTCTGGTATCATTCATTGCCCTCCCAGTTTCATCTGAGGTTAGTTACACCTCCTGAATCGTTCTTGTAACGTAAAGAAAGTGCTATGTTATTCACTAATTGTGGGAGAATAATTGATATCTAAATCGTATATTCCTCGAAATATTTGCTAAAATAAAGCCCTTTCATTGGGAAAATTTTGGGCATACTATGCAATCTTTAAATTACCTTGTAAAAAGGAAATTTTTTCTACAAGCTCCCAATTGGACAACACAATGTTCCGCAACTTGAATAACGTTAATTCTAATTTAATGGTTACATTGCAGTTATACTAAAATGGCAATTTCGTATAAATCTGGCATATTGCTCTTATTACCTAGTAAGAGTTGGAGCATAATTGCAACTGCCCATTGTCTGCATTCAAAATACACTTCAAAAAAAAAAATGGCGATTAAATCTAATTTACTAAAAAAATAGTATACTTAGGAATTCTAAAGTTAGGTAAGAATTTTAAAAACTATAGCTGTAGATTTCGTTTTAGAAACCCTGCAGTGAAAATATTTGTCCTTCCAAATTGTAAAAATCTGCTTTCATTAAATATGGCTTGGATTTTACAAAACTTATATATGCTTTTTCTAGAGTTGAAATAATGAGAAGATAATGTTCAAGTAAGTTGAAAATGACTAATAATAGCCGGGCTATAAAATTAATATTAATTTGGGATAATCATGTAGCTGCTCAATATCCGTCTCTATAATAAATTAATAGCAAACTAAAAAACTCAAGAAATCATAAAATGAAATATTTATCCATACCTCAGGATCTAAATAAATTTCTTTGTTAGTATCTTTATCAACGACTTTAACTATAGTGAGCACCGTTTCCCATGTGTGTACCATCATATCCCAGGAATATCCATATAAACCATTCGTCCAGTTATTGTATCCCTAAAAATTAATTAGTCAAGCTTGAATTAGTACAATCCTTAATATCAAAATAAGAATATCTCTACAGTAAGTAGTACTTTATTAAATAAACTGAAATAATTATAACAAACAATCAACAGATAACAACTAACTACCTTAGTTATAAAATGAGAATATGGAAGGAATGACTGAAATGCAACATGAGTCATCAACAATGCTGCTATGAGTTTCTTTTTAAATGAATGTTTCTTTTTCTCTGATGTTTCGAAACCTAAATAAAATAAAATTTATATTAATAGATTTACATGATAATTCTGAAAAACTCCGAAACCTATTCTCTAAGTCACATTTCTGGTTATTCGACTTTCTTTAAATTTAGAAATCTACTAAAACATAACTTCAAATTTTATATATGGTAGATCCAATGTCCTGATATACCTTGTACTGGGATTTCTTTGGATGGCAACAGAAAATAAAGAGAGAATTATCAACTAAGAAACTAACTTGTACTGAACTATAATTATATATTTACTCATTAATTTACACTCATTAAATGACTAAATATAAACATATACGTAAATGTTAAACTTGAAAGGAGGAATTAGGAAATAGCAACAGAGCGACAGAGAGCCACGACTCGGCTAGAGTGGACTGTGGCGTAGAGCGGTGACATAGACAGATGATAGCCAAGCTTCTTTAGCCAGTTACTTGAAGTAAATACGTTAGAAAACTAATACTTACAGTGCATTCCATTAAAGAGGTACATTCAAAAGAAGAAATACAGTTGAAACATACAATAAGCCTAAATTCGATGTCAGCACATGCACAGCAAGCAGATATAATTCATGCAGATAGCAAACTAGAAAAGAGTACAAATTCTTTTATTACTAATCGGAAAATGTACTGATACATATATAGAAAAAATATAGCTTAGATATAGATTATAGAAATATAATATGAATGATATAGATATGCAATATAAAGAAACAAATACAAATAGTAAAATATTAGGTAACAACTGGCAAAAGTTACAGCCGTACGATAATAATAAAGATATCAGTCTGGATATAATCAGTCCCTATACACAGTCTCAGCCCATTATCACTTCGTTGCGTTACACGCCCAATGGTGGAACCCTAACGCAGCGTCCCCTCTAGCGGTTATGTCGCCCCGGACAAAAAGACAAATTGCCGCCCCTTAAGAATATATATACTACCAATCAGAAGATTGGGATCAGTTAAAAAATTGGGCCATGAACTACTTCACTATAGTCGATCATGTCCAATTGATATCCTTAAAGTTGCTCTTAAATCTGCCACGATATGTCCCCAATAGTTTCGTTCGCTGGAACTTGAATGACGGCAAGTGAAACCCAAGATTCTTAATAAATCTATAATTAATATTCGCAGCCTCTCTCTATAGCTTCTAGCTGAAAAACAAATGTAAAAACTCTGAACCCTCTCATGAAAAAGAAAGGAGGGAAAAATATCATATCAAGCATTATTCCAAAAAAATATCTTGGCAAATAATAAGCCAAGAATTATCTTAATAGCTTGCGAAAGAAATATAATGTAGAAAAAAGATAAATAAATATTTGAATTTTATTAATTATATTAATATATTCATTTATTTCTAGATTAAAAATGAAGTGTAAGCTTTTTTTTTTAATTATAATGTATATTTACATAATTTTTTCAGTTTTTCTGATTTTCTCCATAAAAACACTGACGAATTTTATTTAATTTAATTAAGACAGATTTTTTTTTGTTTTCTAATTAATAAAGTAATAATTTATTAAAATTAGTATATTTGTAGTTATAAACATGGCCACCAGATAACAACACCTACTGAGAAATCAATTTCATTTATGGTTATATAGTTTGCCGCTAGGTGTCACTACTTCCAAAGATTTATTTACGCTCTCTTCAGAAAGACGCATTATAAACTATTGAAAAATTTTTTACATCATAGGATGGCGCTGCGATCGGGTGGCAAATTTTGGAACTACAATTCTGTAAATCTAGAAGCTTATGCTTTCTAGCGGCAATTATTTGAACTACTACAAATTCTAGATTAAGTAAGTGCTGTTACCTGGCGGTGAATTTAGAAACGTTAATTTTATTCGTTTTTAATTATTTTTCTTTTTTATTTCAACTTAAATGTAAAATTTGAATTTTTTTTGTTTGTTTTATAAGAATACAGTCCTAATTTTTTAGTATAAACTTCATCTACAACAATTACATTCTTAAAGCAGTTAGAAAAAAACAAAAATTTTATATTTGTTCCTTAGCTCTATCTTTTTTTATGTCTTTTATTAATAAATCAATTATTTGTTAAAGGGAGCTAATTGTGACTCTAAAATTAATTAAGTTATTTTCTCTCTTATTAAGTTACATGTATTTATTATATTTAATACCGATTTAAAATATTCTTCCAAATAATTGTGAAAGGTGTTCTATCCCGAAACTTAAATTGTCCTGTAAATTGCCGTCACAAGCATTGCTACTGGATTGATAAAGAGCTTGCTATCATGCAATGCAATCTTATTTAGATAAATAGTATAATCCTCACCTCCTTTATTTATCTGTAATACATGTCCATGAACCGTTTATATGCAAATGAATTATACAATAAAGGAATGAAGAAGGGTGATTGTTTTAACCAGATTTCTTTTTCCTAAATCGCGGCAGTAGAATAAATAAATTTAGAGATGTCAAATCTAGACTAAGAGAGAAAATGCAGACTTTGTCCACAGAGCATCATTTTGATTAGGAACATCATTTTTTTCTTGTACAACCTTTATTTGAATCTTATATTTCGCAGTATTTGTTTGTCTCAAAAGTTTTTCTTCAGGACTAGGTCAGTCATCAGTTATTTTAGTGGTACTTTAGAGAAAAGCATATTGCTAATCAGTTATTTTAGTGATACTTTAGAGAAAAGCAAATTGCTATTGTTCCCCCAGAAAAATGTGGCAAATAAAAGTGTTAAGAATTTATGTGTAGATAGTATTCAACGTTTAAAGAAAATCTTTGCAGCCAATTTCGAGAAAATCACGAAAAAGTAAAAAAAAAAAAAATTCAGTAAATAAGGCACTGTCGGATGGATTTTGCCGTCTGTGCAATCCAAAAAGTAAATTCTGGCAAATTGAATTAATTAACTGGTTTTGTTCTTAATTTGTTTGCAAAGTTAAGCCTTTGCACTTCTATGCCTAGTTGCAGCGCTCGCTCTGCGGTTACGTCGCCCCGGACAAAAAGACAAATTGCCGCCCCTTCATATGTATACACTACCAATCAGAAGTTTGGGATCAGTAAAAAAATTTAGTTGGTTACAACAATTCTTTGAAGAAAAATATAGTTACATTGTAATAAGAATTTTCCAATAACATGATTTGTGCATAACCTCCCCCATTTAAATGGCACCTTTTAAAATAAATATTTTATTAATATAATATACCTCGAAGGATACTTTTATACGACCGGAGCCCTTCTGCGGTTGCACAGGAGCCTCATTCACGCTTCTATCAAGGAATGGATAGAAGACCAGCATCTGGGATGGTGGGAAAGAACGCCAGGGCAGAGGCTGGCTAAATTCTTTGTTAAGATATTTAGCTACATGCACCAGGATGTATGAGCCATAGCCGAAGAGATATAAGGATAACAGTGGGTCTACTAACAGGGCATTGCAGGCGGCTGAATAGGCACATACACCATTTACTACTAGCAAACAACAGGTTAGGCCGTTTCAGAAGGGCCGAGGAGGAAACCCCGGCACACTTCCTTTGTGTGTGTGCCGGTCTGGCGAGGACAAGGTTTCTTCAACTGGGGACTAGCAATCCCGAAGCCACGAGCTTCATGCGGAGCCACTTTCAGCTTTGCTAGGCCGATTAGGAGGCGAAGTTGAGCGATGTTATACCCAGGGGATACACAATGGACCTCTCAATGAAGGTTGCAGTGGAATGAGGAGTGGCCCTCTCCCATCCAATCTAACATAATATACCCTTTGCCCTTTGAGAAACAATTTACCTCTAGGATTTGTTAGTAATTCACAGAGAATAATTTCTTTCAAATTATTGATTCTGTTTATAGATTAGGATTTTGTATTGTTTGTCAACAAATCATTATTTACTTACTTTTTATTCTATTTTATTTAATCGAGATTAGTTCACTCCTCAAGTTTCACGAGTACATCTTATTGCAACCTTGTTTTTTCCTCTTTTGAATGAATACAAAATGGGCAAAGTTAAAGAACTGAGTGTTGCTACCAGAATTGCCATTTGAACTTTACATAAAATAACGGCTTAACTTTATATTTCAAAAAATGGTGTTCACCGTGCTATCAAACGGTTTAAAAAATATGATGATCATGAAGATTTACACCGCTCCGGGAGACCAAAATCAACAACTACAGGTGAGGATAAGTTCATTATTTTATGAAGTAAAAGAAACAGACGACTCACAGCTCTAAAAATCAGAGGGGAAGTTGTTAAAACAAGTTCGAGGCCAATTTCTGTCTCAACTGTTCAAAGGCGACTTCGTCAAGCAAACTTAATACGAAGTGTTCCAACGCTGAAACCATTACTAAAGGGTGCAAACAAGAAGGAACCTTCAGAGTGGGCTTGAAATACAAACACCTCACAGTGAAAGGTGGGAGGAACCTTTCAGCTGAGAAAAACTACATCCACAATGCATAATACCCACCGTTATGCACAGAGAGGGCTCGGTCATGGTTTGGAGATGATTTTCAGGCCATGGAATAGGTGATCTCGCCCGTATTGAAGGGATAATGAAAAAAGAAAATTATAAAAGCATTTTAGAAAATCACGTCTTACCCCATGGACAGCGATTGATTGAGGAAGAAATCATTATGCAACAGGACAATGACTCTAAACATACTTCCAAATTATGTAGACACTACCTTAAGGGGATGAAAAAGTATGTGTCAATATGGTCTGGTCGTCGCAATCCCCGGTCTTCAACCCAATTGAACTTTTGTGGGACGCGCTAGATGGAAAAGTTCGTATCAAGTGCCCTAATTCTCCAATGCTCTGTGGCAGATGCTGTACAATGTGTGGAGTAATATTGAATTCGAAACAATCAATAAATTGGTTGAGAGAATGCCTAGAATTATAAGAGAAGTAATTAACCGGAGAGGTGGTCACTTTGATGAAAAAGCTGTTTAGTCGAAATTTATTTTTGGAAAAGTTTTACACTTTGTAATGAATTTGTTATCGCTTATATTATTGTGTATAGATTAAATATAACATTTTTGAATTGCTGATAATTTATTTCATTCATAAGAAATCATTAAATTAACAAAAATAAATACAATACATTTTTATTCTAGGTGGTCCAAACTTTTTACCAGCAATGTATATATTTTTTAAGCAAGTCTATGCATGTTCAAACACAAGCTGAAGCAGCACTCTGCGTGCTAATGCTATTCTGTTCAGAGAAGTATATGCTTGTTCAAATAAGTTCAAGCATCGTCCTTTACAAATTCTGAGATAATTTTTCAATTATAAAGTAAATATTTTTATCTTTAAGACATAAATAATATAAATGCGCTATGCACTATAAAGCGAACGAAAAAATTGATTAGTGAAATTTGAGTATTTAACACAAAAATATTTTTCCCACACTTATAGGGTTGCCCGGCCCTAGAGTGGGCTCTGCCTAACGGAATATAAAGGTTGATTCCTGCAATTTTTCGTTTTTTTTTCCTCGATATTTTGTCACATACACATACCCACATAAAAACGCGAATACATTTTTTTCTTGTGCTCTAGGTACAGAACATGTATTTCCAGTATTAGGACATAGTGTCTATCCGTTAGGCGGAATATTAATCCAACAAAAGACCAGTGGAAGAACTGGTCTTTTGTTGACTTCTCTTCACTAGCAGAATAACAATTCCACATCTGCAAAATATCCGGAGTTGAAATTGAATGGAAGAAAGAAGTTAAACAGCTGGCGTAACTTTTGATCGTAAACCATACAACCAACACATTGACAACAGACTGTGCTCAATACATATCGCAGACACATGGTGTGCAGGAACATAGCAGGTAAAACTTGAGGACCCTAGGGGACCTTGATGTGAATATGCACTATGATCATGAATACCTACGGTGCGATGGTAAATGCGAGTAACGCCTTGTACCTACCAAGAGAATCCTTGAAAACGATTAAAATATAGGATAGTGCGGGAACATTACTGTGTTCTTGAGTTATATCAATATAAATAAATCATTAATATCGTGTGTGCGTACCACATGGATTGGAAACGGGTGTATTGAGAACTTGCCCTAGCTGGGATGGAAGTTATTATCAACTTCCATACCTCTTGAGAGGTGAGCGAAGCCTCTTCGAATATCTAGATAGGTTTTTGGCAGACTATCTTATCTCAGATAGTACTCTAGCCATCTTGTTATCCATGTAACTAGCTATCTATCTAACTAGTTTATAAATATATATATATAAATCTAGCTATCTAATTAATATATAATATATAGTATGCGAGCTCAAAACACTAGATCAACAGCCGTTATTCTAAGAGTATTTCATTATATAAAATCCTGTAAAATTAACAATGATTTGGCAGTTAATTACTTACCTTTTTTTGGATTCTGTGGTTCATAATAACAATTAGTATTAGTAATGTTTGGATAATTAACCAATGATTTCAACTTTTGGCTCTTATTTAATAATTGTTTAGGCCAATCTTGGTCACAGAAGAGTGGCATGGTTGCCAGGCACACATATGGAAATAAACCTGTAAAATTATATTCCTTAAGAAAGTAAAAATAATTATAGTTTACGTATTTTATGAGATTGGAAGGAACAATTTAGGAACTTTATAACATGTTTTAATTATTATTTGGTGTTTAATAATAAAAAAATTTGGCTGTAATTTTGTTAGTTTATTGTATAAGAACTGAATTTAACCATATCCAATATTTTTATGTTCTTTACATTCATGTTACGTATTGGGTTATTTGTTTATTAGGTTGATTTATCAAAAGAATAATATGTAATTCATAATTACCAAATCAAATCAATTACATAATACATATTTATAAATAATTTATATATTAAATAATTATATACAAATTTTACATACCTATTGAAAACATTTGGGAATTCATCAAATGGAAAGTCGTTAAAAAAAAAAAAGCAGTTGGACGAGTTCTATTAAAATACATTAAAAATCCAACTGTCAGATCTAAAAGAAATCCAAAAATATGGATAATATATAAATCAATTTGATGTGTGGTGAGAAATATTCTGAAAAATCAATATTCGTATTTTTTTTAAAAAGGTAGATCAATAATTCATAATAAATAATTAGTAGATCAATAATTCATATTATAATAATTATCCTTTTATTAATTTTGATTATTTGTATCATAATAATTAACGGAAGAGTAACAGTTACGAGAAAGTACAGCATTTTTCGGTGCAACATTTTATTGGTGCTTCCTCAGATTGGATTCAAACGATATCCAGTCTTTTGTTGAATAAATGACCACAATGAGTACATTTTTGGCTTTTTTGTTTTTACATATGTACAAAAATGTATAATGATAAAAATGATACAAGAAAAAAACAATCACATTGGTTTAAAGAGGAGAGAAGCAACCCATTGTTCACACTACCTTAGCATTGTCCACAGTTACGCGTATTTAGCCAGTCACGAGGCCATCGCTGTTTAAGCCTTCGTGGTACATATCCCGAACCGGACAGTCGGTCGATAAATGGTATTTAAGTGCGATAAAACATCGGGTGATTTTCGTGAATGTTGGTGAATAAATGACTTCGTGCCTGTATGTGACAGTATTTCTAAAAAGAATGATTGAGATGAAGTGGTTGTGCGGAAGGCTATTGGTACAAAACATGCAATTTGGTACAAAACAGATTGAGATAGCATTATTTGCCAGCGCTTTGCGAGCCTATTCCTAGTTTATATAGGGTATGGTGAAAGGGGTGTAGAATTCTTTTATTTTGTAAATTTATTTCCGAACTTTTATTAAATTTAGCGAAAAGTAGGTGTATTTAGTTGAAATTTTTTTTTCAGTCGAGAATGAAGAATCTATGTAAGTCTTTTGTCTAGATATAATTGCATTATCTCACAAGGAGAGTCAGAAGGAAGGATTGTACGGTTTACTGTGAAAACGACTATTTGGAATTATTAGGGGTAATCTTAATTCTACATTTGGTAAACCAAGTTGCTGCTCTATGAAAATGAGTTTGCAAAGAAGGAATAGTAAGAAAATGATTGAAATCAGAAGAAAGAATTCCCAAAATTTAAAAAGTTTAAACAAAACGTCTTGTATGAGTATATTTTTTGGCGCTATGTGGCTACAGGCAAACAATTCCTCCTAAATTGCCCCCCTGGTGTTTTAAGACGTTCAAGCTAGCCCTGGGTAGAGTATTCTGAGATGACCAGATTAGGGGCTAAGGCGGTGCAGTAATCACGATATGGTGATACACAAGGATGTGCTGTAACTGATAAGTTAGTAAGGCCAGTGCTAATCACTTTCTCGAAAATCAGCGTTGGGGGAAATGAATCTCTTGGATGATGCATTGCTAAGGAATTTGATCAACTCCTGAGAAGATTGCGATAATCACCCTCATTCGTGAGCCAGCAACGGCCATTACACAAAATTAATCCTTACTTAATGAGCGACAGCTGCCTGCCCCGTGAGCAATAACGGCGATTGCTGCTGTTTCGCAACCTTATAACGGAACTTCACAATGAGGGGAAAAGTTCTTTTGAAGAATGACAACGATTATAATAGAGATCTGCATTATGAAGATAGTTATCTAATCTAATAGCCCGTTGGACTAGGTAGCGAGGATTTTCAATGATGTGCGTCACTCGTAACATAGATGATATGTCACGAGGTGTCTTCAGAAGAAATCCATCTAATTCCATTTTTAACATAAACTTGGTACAAACTTGGAGCCAGGTCGGCGCCGAAATAAATTTGGCTTGATGAAGGAGGCTTAATCAGCGCTGGAACATTCTGGGAAACATTTGGAGAATATAATAATTATGGTCAGAACATCTTTTAAAACGACCCGAACGATTGTCAAGGCTAGAAGTAGAAAGAGTTTTGTATCAGAGGGTTCAGTGATGCTAGTTTGTTATGGTAATTTAGAAATCGGGAATGAGAAAGAAGTTTCCCAAATCATTCACATCAACGAATGAAGTACTAATAAAAGATTAATAGATGCTTTAAATATTTGGGAAGGACTTTAGTCTCCCGGATAGTGCATCAATTGACCTAAATACACAAATTACTGTTTAAACTTCCAAAGAGATCTGAAACGATGTGCAAGATATAAAATTTGAAATCCATTAAATTTTGTTAAACTGAAACATAAGTGAAACATTCAATTATGTTAAATTGAAATTTCAAGTTGATACCGCGTTCCAATGGTTTGCTAGAAACCGACGTTTCACCCATATTGCAATGAGCCTCTTCAGGGTAGATACACCTTGAAAGCCAATAAGGCAGCGAGATAGTTTCGCTTGCCTTATTTCTAGCAAAATAAGCTTACTAAATTGTTGGTACACTAAATTCTTATGATTTATTTAGCTAGATACATAGGAAGCAGCCTAGGTAATATCTTAACACTAAAAATGTTAGTTTTAAAGCACATAAAATATTGGTTCATGAGAAATCATCTATTATTTTACCTGAATGGATCGAAAACCCAATGATGTGACAAATTAGACATTGAATATCCACTTAACCAATCAAATTCAGTTTTCTTTAAACCAGCATAAAAATATAGTAATATAAATTGAAAACGAAGTATGCCGTAATTCCAAATAGGAACATCGCTGTTATGATGTACCCTCCCGGATAGTGCATCAATTGACCTAAATAGACAGATTAATGTTTAAGCTTCCAAATAGATCTGAAACGTTATGTAAGATATAAAACTTGCAATCCATTCAATTATGTTAAACTGGAAATTAAGTGAAACATTAAATTATGTTAAATTTAAATTCATGACCACCGATAAAAGAACTCTGAAAAAGGAAGTGAATGTGAAACAAAAGTTGCAAGAGTTTTGTGCCACTTCAAACATTTAATGCTTATAAAGGAGTGATTAGGGATCTTAAGATTCACACAAGAGTGTTTCATTTGATTAAAAGGTAGAGTGCTTTTCCAATACAGTCATTTACTGTCTAATAGACGGTAATTTAGAAAACAGTAGAATGAAATAGGTAATATTGAAACAAATGTATCAGGAATCATTTTAGTGCGTATTAACATGAGATTTATGGGCATTACTAGGAAAAGTAACATAAGTTTATTGGACATTCCCAAAGCGGAAACAATGTAAGGTAGAGGGCAGACCAAACAACAGAATACTTTCCAGAGAATAACTTTTCTAGATCTTTTAGATAATATTCTTTTCAGTCATACAGACTCAATAAGCAAGTGAAGTTCGAAGATAAGAATTTCCTTACAGCCTTTTTGAAATAAGAAAAATGATGACCTCTTTCTACTTAGTAATGACGTTTTTATTATTTATCTTTATCAGTTAATTGAGATTTTTTTAAAATTAAAACCTTTGGATACTTTCATAGTCGAATACTTTTTAAATTAGTGCCAAAAAGGTATGACGTACTAATTTCTTAAAACTGGTTTAGTGGAAGAACGAAATAGAAAAATAATAGTTTAGAGTTAGAATATTTTATAGTATCAAAAATCTAATTTTGTTAATGTTTTAAATGAATCTTACTGCAATGAAAAGAGTCAGGTACTGTAATTTGGGGTCATTACTATTGGGAAAACAAAAGCACAAAAATCCCGTTGGGTTAATTCTTTTGTAAAAGAAAATTCCCCCGCTAGAGAGAGATTCCTTAAAATAGTCTGCCTTCAGCTTTCAAAGAATACAAGTCTGACTTCTGCTTTCAAACAACGAAGTCATTCTGCTTCCAAAGCCAGAACACTTCAGGAATCGCTCTCTTAGTATCAGTGCCAGTTTCACAATATATTAAATGAGTTTATAATATCAAATAACTTGTAGTTATTATTTGAAAGAATATATTTATTTGTTAGCAATGATGGTGATTTCTTGATTATTCTTAATATTTCTATCTCTATCTCAAACTTCATACAAGCCCTTTTACAAAACCGCTCGTGCTACTACAAATACACATCACACCATAACATTACACTGGCCAATTGGACCTGAAGCTCTGACGCTTTCTCTAAGAATTTCTGCATTCGTTCATGATTATTTCCATTTTTTTGTCTGTAGATGATTTAAAATTAGCAACTAGTTACTTTAATTTTCTTTTTTTTATATTGTTGTACTGTAGAAAATGTAAGTTTCAAAGTTACACTAAAAATTCTTTTTCCACATCTTTAAGACTCTAAATATAGGAAGGACAGTAAACTCTGGGCATAAATGACTGTCTCTTTTATGACCGATCCTTACCAAATTTGTTCATAACATAATATATCAACAGTCAACAAAATACTTTCGATATTAGTAATTTGGGGGGGTGGTGAAGTTGTTCGCACCCGAGATTGTTTTGACGTGCCCCCTGGATATCTAACTAAACGAACATCAATCGCCAGCCCAGCCTAAAATTTTATTCTGGACCGCACGACGCAAAATGGTTGAATGGCCAAAGTCATGACATGGAAAAAATATAGTAATTTATAAAAAATAAAATTCCAAAAATATTATAAATAAAATGAAAGTATACCAGTAATGATGCGCATCCGTGGATGTAAGTAAAACAGCCACTATCCCATACAAATAAGAATGATTATTCCATCTTGTCTTATCTAACAGGAATATATACCAATATGGTATGATAAAGGCAATGCCTGAAATTCGGAAGTGAGCTCCTAACATGATTCCTAGTGCACCTGATAAAATTAAAGCAGTATTTATATTATTAAGAGTTTATTAAACATTCATCATTAAACTTCTTTAAGAAGAAGTTGTTATTTCTCTTATGTTGCTCTTACTGCTGCTACTTATTTAAAACATTTTCCTAGGAAAATTGAGTTTCTGGAGGGAGGGCTTTAGGGGAACAGCAGCGTTAAGCTTTCCTTTAATGTATGCCACTTCAAGACAACATATGGTTCTGTCACCTCTATAATATTAATTTCAATTTTACAATTTAATTTTAAATTAAACTTTGCTAGAATTCCAAATTTGAAGAAAATCGGTTCACCGCAAGTACTAGTTTTCAAGATTAATTTGAGTTTTTGGAATATTCTCGAAAAAGACTTTAATAAATTGCTACAGGATGTCTGTGAAGGAGCTTAGGCTGATTCTCTTTAGAGCTCTAGTCCGATTTGTTTGGACTATGGTGAATTTTAGGTGTGTAAAAGAACTCTTGATCCAGACCCGGTAGTTGCTGTTCTTCTTTGGAGCAGCTATATAGGCCCATACAGGCTTTGGATAGCGCAGGGTTTGGCCTTCCCCTCTTTTGAAGAATAATAGTAATAGACGTCTAAATTTAAACTGGTGTTTCAAGCTTTTCTAAGGGGAATGAGACAGATGGCTCTGCCAAGAAATGGACCCACATTCAAGTAAACCTTATCCTTAAAGCCATGTAATTCGCACCACCTCTATTTACATGCAATACAAGCCCAGCTAAATGTTAGTAAATATTACAAGTTAAAGAGAATTTATCAAATAGAATGGGTGTTTTTTTACCAGATTTTTTTTTTCTAATTTATACTTTTTTAAAATTTCCTCACAAAACGTAAATATGTCAAACTGTGACTATTAAGAAATAATACAGTCTTTTTTAATGATTCAGTTGTAAAAAACATGCAACATCGTTTATATAAGTTTGATAAGCATTACAGGTTGTTGGTATTAACGAATTATTACATAATTCCTATATATACATTATAAATTATCTTACATTATGTACATACATACCTAGCCACATAATAAAGTAAACAATACACATATATTCCAATGGGAGTGGTTTTAAAAAATTAATTAAAGGAAATCTACATTCATTAACATCACCCCATCTTAGGTCAGCTTCACCTAAACCTCTTTCTCCAGGTATATCTAACATCATCAGCGCACCTGAACAAAAAAAAATATTTTATTATTATAACGATAACTGTTTGGAGAAAGTGATAGACAGATGATATTATAATCACGACCATGGCCTTGTTATATCGTTGAAGCGAATTTAATTTATAAATCGGAAACTTTCGCTAACTCGGTTAGACCAAACTTTTATTTAACGCCAAAACCATTCAGTACAATTTGACTCAATTTGATATATCGATTCAATGAATTTGCGTTTCCAGTAAAAGCTGTGTTTTATGATTGCCAATTTCTCACCGAACAAAAAGATTTATTAACCTTTGGTTATGAATGGCGCAGTACAAAATGAAAATCCTCAGGGGGCATATAAAATTTGAATAAATTTGATTTCAATAAATTGTAAACTATTACAAATTCTTTTAATATAATTATTGAACAATTTTAAATTTTTATTTATTTTTTTCCTACGTCCGCTTAATTTGGCAGATTAACCACTTTTTCTCTAGCAGCTCAGTGCATTGTAGACTTCCTCGACTATATGGTGTAATTACTAAAACCCTAATTAATTAATGACAGGCGCATCTCAAGTGTAGCACGATCACATCTTCATCCCGACACAATGGGACATAATGGGGAAGCCAAGTCTCGCAAACAGAAGAAGCGACGCTTTCCTACCTTTCAATTGCGATAGATCAATAAGAGAGCCTACCATGTTCTGCTCTCTCTGTCTGTCTGCGCGGCGGACACCCAAGGCGAGCTGGTGAAGGTTAAGGTGAAAGTCAGATGCGAAAAATAAACGCAGCGAACGGCAAACGTGAAGAATTTTAGCTGCAAAGAAATAGTTAGCAAAAGGCGAGACTTACCCTCTTGATGATGGTGAATGCTGACGTCTAGGTGATGAAGTGATAGGCGGAAGGGGGGATAGGAAGCGGTGATGTTTGCGGTATGTAGATGTGCTGTGTGTGTGGGTGTGTGTGTGTGTGTGTGTGTGTAATGAAGAAAGGAACTCAGGCGCGGGTACAGGAAGTAGAGGGTGCAGTCGAGCAAATGACGCTGAGGTTGACGTCGCTGACGGTGGTGATGCAACTCAGGCGCGGAAGGTAAATTCTTATGACGATGGTGCAAGGGTAGGCGCGAATAGTCCCACTCAATTCAAAGGCGCGTATAACCAATTGCATGGCGAAATACAAGGTAAAATATAATGCACTAGTAAGAAGCGGAGAACATACTACACTAGGCGAGGTATAGAGAGCAAGTGACGAGAGAGGAAGGAAAAATGGGGCTGGCCGGCGTAGAAAATAAGGGGGGGGGGAATGTGTGGCCAGAGCGAAATAGGAAAAGGGATGGAAGAGGGACGGTGCAGAGGGTTGAGGTGGTCATAAACATGGTTCCAAGAATCATTAGCGGCGGAAATGATTGCTAAAGGCACGGCCAGGCGGATTAGCGCGCACGCACGCTCGGGCGGAAGTGCGCGCGTGAGAGGTAAGGCGTATGACGCCTGAACACTGTCTATGCTATAACCGTTACTGGGAATCCTCTTTGTCAAAGAATCCGCCATGATAATTCTTTCATTCTCACAATGAGTGGGGCAATACTGGAGACTATCTCTACTTTCTGACACAGTATTTTATTTATTCTGCCGATATTTAACGTTAGTTAAACTACCGGAGGTATGACCTCCGTTTATACAAATGGGAATTCAATTTATAATTTAATAATAAACTATAAGAACGCTGACTTTATTGTTCTTGAAACTGTTCATCTTCTTAAGAGAGTGGGTCTTAACGGAAAAATTGTACGGTTGTTATGGACTAACGGACACTCAGGGATATCTGGCAATGATATTGCAGACTCCTAGGCGAAGGAGCCAATAAATCTAGAGGCAATTTTGTAAAGTTATTTTCTTCAGATATAAAGAATTACTCCAAACGAAAGTATTACAGGAAATGGTCCATAGAGTATGAGAAATCAAAATGCCTCTATCTTACAGCCGACAATCCCAAAAAAAAACCTTGGTTCACTGGCCTACCAGAAAGTAGATGTTTCTTTACAACTACGACCAGACTTCGTTTCAACCATAACTTTTCTCCCCATCATCTGTCTGTATAGGAATCTCAGTCAGCTCAGTCTGCTCATGTCCTTCTGAATATGATCGACGCCAACCACCTCAGGATCTTGATAATGTAATAGTCATCAAGATGATAAAGATAAATTATGGAAAGCGAATTGTATACTACCTGCCAATCTGCATACCATCCTCTCAAAACCAATCCACGAATTATATTTGGCCATTTGCAACTTTATATAGCCGTGCTTAAGTGGTATAAAAAATAAACTATAAATAGATAAATATTTAATTAAAAAAAAAAATAAATCACTTTGCTGAATTAATTCTTAAAATTAGTTTGTTAATACTTGACATTAAATCAAATCTAAAGAAAGAATAACCTCAAGATAGAAAGAGGTCTAACTTGAAGACTTCTAATACCTACTGCTTTATATTTCAAAGAATAGCTATCAAGAAGCGTAGCGCCTTGTTTGGATGTCAAGGAACAATTTCTAGTTACCGGCTGAACGTCGGTTGCTAAAACGTTATATATGAAAACCGCAAGAAACCTGGTCAGAGAATAAATAACCTTATTTACGTCCCCGACTAATCTGCACAGACAGCAAGCCAAGAAGCAAAAAACTACAAGAATTTTCATAACATTCTCACGCTAGGTAAAATTTGAGCAAATGAGAAAATTTTTAGTTACTTTGAGAAAATGAATTTCCATAGATAGAAATATGTAAAGACCACATTACCAACTCTCAAAAAGTTGACTTCTACGAAAATGGGGAATTTATCATCATTCTTTGCACGCAAACATACAAAAATGCTGTCTCCTAAGATACTCCAAATCTCAACCTCGGGATTCCCAAAAATCTACAGACTGCTTCACGCTTCTTGAATTAGTTTTTAAATGCATTAACAGCAATATAGAAATGCGAACTAATTCTTATGCTACTTAAAGCTACTTTAAATAAAACAAAACAAAAATTACCGAAAAGTATCCTGCTAATAGCTAAACTGCTAGGATCAGCTGGCTTGAATAGTAGAGTTATAAATGAATTCCAACATTTTAAATATTTAAATTCAAATCCTAGTAATATTTCAAGTTTATTTGATTCTTCTCTTCTAAGAGATGTGTGACGTTTTTTTCTTTGAGGCTGCAAAAATAGAATTAAATATTAAAAAAAAAAAAAAAAATTGCACAATAACTTATTTTAAGATTAATACCTATTTTTTTTAAATGGCTATAATAGATGATAAAATTTACATTTCGAATTTATATCAATGAAATTGCATATAAATCAAATACACTCTTTCAAAAACTTGTGCTAAAAAAGTTTTCAAAAGCTCTATGTTAAATTTTACTGTTTTTATATTTAGTTTTGTTAAAAAAAAAAAAATTAAAAATTTTGGTATGAGACTGGCTATCTTGTATTTCAATTACCCAGTTACAATGAATTTTATTAAAACTCGTTATAATAAAACCTGCCAAACAGCCCATTAACACTAAGGAAACCAGGCATCCCTACTGCCACAAAATTCTTATAAAATCTCACGGGACTGTTTTAAGTAAAAGTAATAGATCTTAATTTAATAGACGTTTTTAGATCAAGTTTATAGAAAATTATTACGAAAAATTGCAGAACTTAAAACTTCTTACAGAAAATAGCTATTTGAGTTTTACATATTTGACTATTTTTTTCCTTTTGTTTACGAGCTCCTTAAATGAAATATCAAGTTTGAAATATCATCATATATTATGAATGAATGAGTCTGCTGTTTGCAAATATCCATTCAAAAGGTTCAAGAAGTTCCTTTTAAACGCATCGATAGATTTTTGGGTTTCTTTTCTGACATAAAAAGTAAGGAGTTTGTTTCAAATTTGCAAAATTAAGTTTTGACGGAAATACATGTGTTGCGGATACATTAGTGCAGTTAAAATGTTCTATTTGTGGATATGTACTTTAAAAACCTAGAGTCCTCTTAGTGCACTGTTTCGCCGTTCTAACAAAACTGCCCATCACCGAATGTGAACAATAGAGGCCTCTACAGTGAGAAACTCTAATTACAGCGTTGTTGGAGTGAAAATGTTCTTTTTTTACATAAGATGTTTTTCATATCTACTTAGTACCTCAGTGCCATCTCAGTGCATTGCAGGCTTCATGGTTAGCGAGCTGCACAGACTCCTGCAGCGAGAAAATCTAAGGAAATCTTTGCTGGATTCAAACCCGTAATTTCCGCGGTGCTAATCCAGCACACCTGCTGGATTGAAGCTAATTCTGCATTCTGTGCGCGTGTGTGTATATATGTTTGAGCAAAATAATTAAAAACAACATTAGCAAAAACCTGAAGCATAACTTTTTATAATGTAACGCAGCCACTAGTACCATCTAGGGGAAAAAGCAGGCACCTCAAGTTCTCCTTGTGGCCGCTGGGAAGCGCTAGCGAGGCGCTTCTAGATCCTTCTACAGCGGTCCACCGAGGCCTAGAAGAATCTGGAACCTTCCAGAACCTTCTCCAGTGGTATAAATAGGAGGAGAACAGCTGGAGAATATGAAAGCGAAAGAGATTGTATAGAGAATTATATAATTACCTGGTTGTCCCTTTCCGATATGAGGATATTCTATTTTCCAGCAGTCTCCAGTGTTACAGGCAGTATTCGAATTTATTAGAAGTTATGAATGTTAAGATGTTATTAGAAGTTATGAATGTAGAGTTTTTATGGTGTGGGTGTTTATTGGCTAGAATGTGAATTTAGAATAAGCTGAATTGACGGGGTGGCGGAATATAGAATACCATAGTTTAAGTTGTTAGTTAAGTTAAGTTTGTGTAAAGCTAAAAATGTAAATGAGTGTGTGGAAGAGTGAACGAATGAATTTAGAGTCTGTCTGCGTATGTAAAGTTCAGCATGATTCGTCATGTTTAGGTGCGCAGCTGTAACACTTAGAGTATCATAGCAATTGAGGTGGATGCTGGCTGAATGACTACATGTCGATGCCAAAAAAAAAAAAACAGCTCGAGTGAGTCATTCTTGTTACAAATGGAGTGCGCGCTTGTTAAAAGTGAACTGAGAGAACTTTTGCTGGATTATGCAGTTTGTTTAAGTGTTTTATTTGTAATTTATTGTGTTGAACAATAAATTGGTGTTGTTAGAAGTTTAGTGTGCTTAATCTAAACCAACCCCACTTAGCAACTAGTTGCGGTAGCTAGTTGGAAAAAGATTACAATGATTTATAGAACCTCCGTAACTCAGTATGCAGCCAAAATCCATTAATCGGAAGTTTATCATTACTGTTTTCACATAGTTCTAGATTTTTTTCGATAACAGTTCAATAACTTTCTAAATTGTTTGCTTTTTTTAATGACAAGCTTTTGGTAGTAGCTCTGATTTAAATTTTTTATACAGAAACATTTTTTAGGAAAATGAATTTCAAAAGGGGTTTTGAGGGAAGGAACAGCAATGATTATGTTTCGTCTGCATTGCTATTCGAATCGATTGGACTACAGGCAAATTAATATTAAAAATCTTTTTTACCAAGAAATTTTATACAATAATATAATTTAGAAGTTATTGATGTATAGAAGTTATAGAAGGTATTGATGTAACACAAAAGAAATGTTTTTTCTGAAGCTTATAGAATAACACATAGATTTCTCACTAAATTACATAGCTAGGTACCTCACTGTCTAAGTAATATAATACCTACCTTATAATTACCTACTAAATAATTAATAATACCTACTTTTACTAAATTAAAGTAATACCTATTTTTTCAGGTTGGCTAAGGTTCGTTCAGGTATCGTGGACCAGAGACGGATAGCAAAACATACATTAGTTATTAATTAATTACTCATAATAATATAATCAATTAAAATCCAGGCCAAGACCGGGTATCGAATCCAGTTCAGATGCCTCAAACCATTCAGCTATTGTGGCGCTTTAAATAAAAATAAAAGACTTCCGATTTTTTCATTTTTACCCTTGTGTTTAAACTTCAACTAATAGTCGTAAAAACTTGAATAATAATAAATTAAAAAATAGTAACACAAAAGAAATTAAAAATAATTTTAGTCAAAATATTATTCTTATTAATGGATACAAATAAAAATAATAAAATTTCAGTTATTCATACCATGATGTTGTGATGTATGTCTGGCGGAGCGGAGTGGACGATTCTTGTTATCACACTGACTGTAGAGTGTGCAATAGTAGATTAAGACGAGTCATCTGGTAGACTGTACAGTATGAAGTATGGAGTTGCCAGGGTTACACAGAGTAGGACACTCCACTGATCAATAGATCAGAGCGCTAATTTTAAAAACAAATATTTCCCTATTTGCAATTTTTATTCAATGAATATTTCGTATGTAAGTTAGAAAATGTAAATAAATTTATATATTTTTTACAATTTTATCTAATTTTGTAAAATATCACATTTTAATGAATGAAATGTCTTTTAATCGGAAAAGCATGTAGTTGTATACTTTTTCTTTTTTTTAAATTTAAGGCGCTTCTCAGTATGCAACCGGCCTCCGAACAGTGTTCTCTCGTTGTATACTTTATAACTTCATTAAAGAAAGAACGAAGTCAACGATGATAAAGGCATTTGCACTGCCTTCAGAAAAGAGGAACGCATTAATAATTTACATTTTCTTCAAAATATATCGATGTAGAAAGAAAGAGTCAATGTAATTAATGTAATAAAAGAGTCGATGTTGATTGTAATTCATGTTGATGATGGTTTTGGACAACATCCTTTGTGTGATACAAAAGGATATCATCCCACTGACCTCATATAAAGTTGTCCTAGACTTAAATATAAAACGTAATCAAAACCAGGTCGGAAACAATTAGAGATATCAGACCCTTCATAGAAACTACGTTATTATAATAAATTACCCTTTTGGTTGCTAATGTAAATAATCCGAGGTTTCTTTTTATCCTAAATTCTAACGCATTCCTTCAATGCGCTTTAAAATTCTGGATGTATCCCATTAACCTTGTTCCGAAAATATCTATATTCTAACCATCAAGCTATTGTAGTAGAAAAATATAAATTTTTGGCCAATTTAAGAAACAAAACGAATCAGTAGCAGCAATTGTAACAAGTCTGCGGAAATATACAGGCTGTTATGATATCAAGCGCGGATGAAGTAAATCAGTATACGTACAATGTTTACTATACTTATGTTTCTAAGAGCACAATTTGTTAGAGTTATTAAAGGATCGTCAATCAGAGATCCTTGCTTCAATGTGTTAAATTAGATTTTCAACAGGCAGTTGATTAGGCTTTGGGCGAAAATGGGTTACTGAAATTTCGACAAAACCAGAACAAGTCTATTTTATTGCGCAAAAGAAAAATTGCCGTTATAGATTAAAATCAAAGACTGGTCAAACTATAAAGGGTATTTCGATCAGTTGTTCACCAACGATGAGATCGCGAATCGGTTATCAAAAATTTGGAATCAATGATATTTGTTTAGCGTGCGGAACCACATTTCCAATTAGATCAGAAAATCAAATGCCAATCATATGGAAAATGTGGACAATAAAAAAATCAGTAAAAACAAAATAACTTTGTAGCTTAAGGTTTCATTTTCTGGCTTTGCCATTGTTAATTAGTCTTGCTGGGATTAATATATATGGCATTTTTTCTGCCATTATTTTCCCTTAATTAAAAGTATGTTTCCTGTCATAGTAGTGACGAAAATTTATACCTTTAATATAGTAACAGTAACAGATTGAGTAGGATATACGATTCTTTCATGTAATACCAGTTGTCTGATTATCGAATATATATATTGTAACGCAGCTGGTGGTGCCATCTAGGAGAGAAGGGAGGTACCTAAGGTTCTCTTAGTGGCCGTAGGAAGCGCTGGCGGCGCTCTAGCTTTCTCTGGAACATTTGAGAACCTTCTGGAAGGTTCGCTACCGGTATAAATAGAGGGACCACAGATCGTTGAGACAGTTCCCACTTACAAACGAAGTTATTAGCTTGTGAAAAGTGTACAAAAGTGAACTTTTGTGGTTTAAACTGTGAAATAATTATTATTAAGCGTTGTATTTAAAATTTATTGTGGATAACAATAAATTGGTGTTTTCTTTATTGAAGTTTAGAGTATTTTATCTATACGAACCCACTTAAAACTAGTTGCAGTAGCTAGTTTAGAAAGAAAAACGTTACAATATATATATGTTATGAATGTAATTTTAAATAATGATTGTAAAAAATATCTATATCCCAATAAAGTTTTTTGCCAATTCTCATTGAAGGATTAGCACGATTTCTTGCATTTCTGAAAAATTCTTCTGCGGCCCGAAGTTTGGAGACCAATTTTAGAGGAAAGCCTAATGTTGCTGCTGCCACATTAAGCAATATTAAGGCATATTAAGCATTGTTCAGGAAAATCAACTTTCCTTAGCAATGTTACGATGCATATATTATTGCTGAAAAACAAAAAATTAAACAGTTTAATGGAATCTAAAAGGATGAAATTGCTTCAAATAAGAGAGAGGGTTAAAAAATTATTTCTCTATCCTAAAGTCTCGAAATAACTTGTACTTTATCTCTGATCACTTATATACTTATATATGTTCCACAAAGTGAACATTAAATTCCCTTGAAAATAAAATAAACTCAGTTTAAAATTAAAAAAGATATTTTGAGAGATTTAAAACTAGAGGCAAATGCAGATATTCCTTTCGGAAATGAATAAATTGTATGAGGAAGAAAATCAAAATTTGCATTTGGAAATACGTATAGGAAATACGCATATGATTAATACTGAATAGCAATTCATTCACTAATATCTATCTAAGGAGGCAGGAAAATGTAAATCTGTTACATTTTAGGCTTTGTTTCTATAGAAAATATTATCAACCTGCTCGAATGCTCGCCAAAATTTCTGGAGGGATTTATCCCATTGATCCTATCCCCTATGTTCGTCAATAAATTAAAAATTGTCATGATACACGGCCTAGTGAAGTAATCTCCCAAATACGAAATTCTCAAATATACTTCAAGGAGAACTGTACAAAAACATTCATATGTTTTTTCCAAATAATTTACATAAATATGTTTTTTTTTTTATATATATATAATCATGAATTAAATTTTTGTTTAATTTTATAAACTAATTATACTTTATTATTTATTTGTGAACTCTCTGCTTCATTACGCATTCATTATTCGGGTCACTAATAATTTTATTAATCAAGACAAAATGACGTCATTATAAGCGTTAATTAAAATCACCATATCCATTTAACAGGAATAAAGGAAATATCATTAAATAGAAATAGCTTTGGATAAATACTGTTCTAATATGAGATAACAATTGATTAAAATTTAATTGTGTGTGGGTTTACTTGTTTACATAGAGCAGTTACCAAGTCGTCAAATTATTTTATTATAATCAGATAGCTAAACCGTGCTATAAATCTCAATTCATTTTATTATTTACATACCAAATTCTGTACCAACACATAGATGTACGGAAGGACGGTATTCTTTTGATATGGACATACTGACAGATTCCTAGCAATTCACTATTCGTCTTGTTGTTGTGGTTGGTTCCGCTGAGTTGGAAAGCATCAGAGATACTTTCCGTGATAACCTGCTTCTTTTTGTGGTCATCGACCGGTTTCGGGCGTTCGCCCATTTTCAGGATGTTTTGTGAAAACATGTGACTTGCACTGTTTTATTGGGATATCTTGATGATGGACGAACGCTCGAAACCGGCCGATGACCATAAACAAAAGCAGGCTATCTCTGATACTTTCCAGCTTTGCGGATCGAACCACTTTACAATTATACAGAGGCAATAAAAAAGAAGGGAAAATAATAGTTTTAAATAAATTCAAACGCTAAACCAAGAGACGCCAATAGAAGAAGCAACCATTATTCCTGCCGAATCCCTCTATTTCATTACAATTGTCTAACCTTCTACCGACTATCATAAAAGATAATACACGATTTGAGGCCTCCTGTGTTTGAAAAAGTAGTTTTTAGAAAATGGTCTATGTGTGTGTGCGCGTGCATGTTTGCATAGTTATTTGGGTATATTGGCAGCATAGCTCAAATATTTGGTAATCACCAAATATTCAAATTTTTAATTAATCTTTCAAATTCCTCAACCAGAATTACCACTATACAGAATATGTTTTTCAGTTTTTGTGATTTTCTCAAAAACGGTTCCAGGATTTTCTTCAAACTAACTTCACTAACAAACTACACATACAATAAGCTACATTTTTTTATCTGAAACAAAATTCATTAAAGGAAGAGTTTTAGGTGAAGGGGACCGGTTATGTTTTCCTGTAAAGTGTTATTTCAATTTATTTTTAAATTATATTATCTAAATAATATTAAATAGAATTAATTATATTGCCAATATTCCTAGTTTGAAGAAAATCTGTTGACCGGAAATGCGTTTCTATTTAACAGTTTTTCCATTTTTCTAATATTTTCTCAAAAACGGCTTCAACAATTTTCTTAGTATATCGACTACACATACTAAGAGCATCAACTTTCATTGGAAACATTTCATTGGCAAAATTCATATAATATAGGTTTTTGGTGAAGAAGCGGGGTTATATTTTCCTCTCAAGTACGTACATTGCATTATATTTTATTATACAATTCTCTCATTTAAATAATATTAATTAAAATTAAATATGTTGTCAAAACTTTGAGTTTGAAGGAAATCTGTTGACCGGGAGTGCGTTTTACCGATCTGATATCAGTTTTATACAATTTTATCCATAATAACACTGACGGATTTCATTAAATTTTTGCTACACTAATTAAGAATACAGAAGCTATCTGTTTTAATTCAGAGTGGAAGTGTAAGATTTTCTAAAATAAAAGAAGCCATTTTATTAAGTTTAGATTGGCCAACTGATATAAAATTGAAGAGAAGTAAAAGTCATTTTACTTTTTCACACCAGACTTTTGATATTCCCACTAGCATTGGCAGCTGTACAGTGCTGCGATCTAGGTAAACTACTTAAAAACATTTTGTTAGCTTAGTAAAAATTTGTTTAAACAATGTATTTTCATATTGCCTTTTAAACATTAAAAACATTATGAAATAAAGTTTATTAGATTAGCATTTATCACTAAAGAAAATCTGGCTACATTAAACTGAACTAAGAGTATTGATTGTTTAAGAGAAAGATGATGATATTGCTTAGACATTCTGGAAGAACAACATATTTATTTTTGGAAAAATGTTTCAGTTGTTTTTTTTGCCCATCTTCAGTTCTGCCCATATTCAGTCACATCGAAACAAATTATTAATATTTTCTGATTCATTTTGCTGAAGCAAATAAAAATAAAGAATGATGTATTGTAACTCCGAAGCTAGATCTACAATCGGCATCTCTTTTTGTGTATAAAACGTCAATATATATATATTCATTCCTCCTACTTGAAAATGCATTAAACTAAATTTATAATGAATTTCAACATTAAATACTAATTCTTGGTTAGGGTAAAATTAGTGACTAGGAAAAAGTAGTAATCCTTCATTGTAACTATATATTATACTTTTACAAATTAAAAGCAAGGTTATTTCTACCAACAATGTCACTTTTTTTTTTTTTTTTTTTTTTATAAAGAGCATACACAGTTTGTTATTTACTAATATTATTTGAGCAATATTACATTTCTACCAGAGTTAATTATTCTTCTCATAATATGCTATTGTTTGGTTATTTACTCTTCTCCTTTAATCAATATAAATAACAGTTACTGAAAATAAAAAAAATGAAAGATACTACCAATCACTGATAATAATTTCCAAATTAAGTGTAGACCAATATTATTTATTATTTAAATGGATGGCAGTGGGCAATTTTAGTTCTGATTTTAGCCACTTAGTTACATTAAAGTTCCATTACAGTGCGCTAGTTACCTATAATATCATTTGGGATTATTTTATATAAAATTAATGGATATTTTAATAGAGAAAGAGGAAGGGAAAATTGGAAACAACAATTAACATAGTTTTATTAATAGTTAGTTAGTAACTAATTAATCGTATAATTGTAAATATGCACTACACTATAGTTATGATCTGAGTTGTTAAAGATATTCAATAGATGGCATTACCATTCACTTTCATGAAGAATCCAACCCAGTTACATTAAGTTTTTAGAAAATTTCTTTTACATTCAACTGATTGAGCCAAAAGGCTAGTAGAGTGCATATTTATTACATATTGTCAACAAAATTACTTATTTTTAGTAAAAATTGTGTTAAAGTGATGTGAGTCTCTTCTTCGTCATGCCAAAAGTTCTTATATCTTTTCTTACTTTTGTAACATTATTGCTGGCAAATTTCTCTTTATATATTATTAGGTTATATGGCTGAAAAATTGTTAATGAAATTTTATCTTTAAGGTTTCCAAATAATTTCTTGATATAATCAATCATTCGTCGTCTCCTTTATTATAAACTATTAACTTTTCGATTCTATTCTGATCTCAGGACTTCCAAAAGGAAATAGATGCACTTTGGCCTCAAGGGCCCATTGTGCTCCCCGAATACACTCTTACAAAAGCCTTGTCCCATTAATAAGTAAAATGCCAGAGCCATATCGGTCATTTCCCCTATAGATGGTACAACCGGTATAGGAAAAAATGACAAAAAAGTAGGGAGCTATGATTGACACTTCCAAACCACGGAAGAAGACCAAAAAACCATAAAAATTGATGGGAGTACACTTTCTCTCGGGAAATGGTTGTGATGTGCTCACAGTGTAGATGAGGTCACGAGGAATTCAACGAAAGAACCCCCGGGTGTATAGTTTGGGTCCTACAGAGGAAACTAGATTGGGATAAGGGTAAAAGCCAAAAAGACGCCTGGTTCCGCACCATATGAAGTCAGAATGGGCTTGATGTCAGGTGATACCTTTGATGCCAGGTTCGGCAGAAGAAATCCAGCACCATCTTTGTAAACTTGTCAAAACTTCCCACTAAAAGGATCTGCCAAGAGCCAATTTTGTGGAGTAATGTTTTCATAAGGTGGCCGTCACATCTATCACATCTTGGTGTACTTCAAATATTTTCTAAATTTAATATTATTTTAGTTTTTATGTATTATTGCTTTATATTAGGGACTAACTCATTATATTGAGTTTTAGTGCGAGATATGGATCTCATTTGACGTATTCTTTCTTATCCCCAAATATAAATAGATAAAACTAAAACAGCTTTAGATTGTAAACTTCATTTTATAAAAGAAATCAAAAGGAATTTTGTATTTATTTAGAAAGTCTAACATATAATTGTTTGTAAATTGTAATAACTATTAGACTAAACACTAAAATTCCAAATAAAAATCATATTTCTTGTAGCCTTTAAAAAATATAAACAGAAGAAATGTTTATACTTTTATGACAAAGAGAGCACTCTACCTGTGATTTACATTAAGATTGGAGACTCTTTCTGTATAGTATAAACAATGTTTTGTAGTTCTGCCATCTATTCCTGGATGACAGCAACTTGACTTCAACGCAACGTCACACCTGCTTCCATTTGTCTTGTCAATAAACAAAGATAACAAATTAAAAATACAATTTTTTGGTAAAAATTTTGTTTCTATAATTGCTTAAAAAATATTTTTTATAATAATACAAATGCTGTTTATTATAATCACAGTTACTATTTAATTTTTTTCTTTTTTTTTTACTACTGAATTATTTATCGCTATGTAGATTGAATTTTTATCTTATAAATACGTGGCTAAAATTTCAAGATTGAAGAAAGTTGGTAGACCGGGCCCTGCATATTTGCCAGCAAGTTCTCATCTTCTTCTTCAGGGTCTACGTAGTTGTCTAGATTTCTTGTCAGGTTACAAAGGACTACTCAGGCATTGATAACTTGACATCCAAATGCGGGATTTAATCGCATACCAATGCTGAGGACAGGGAATTTTTCTTTAAGAAGTCCTATTGCATACTCTATTATTCTTCTTGTTGATTTATGTGCTCTTAAAAATCTCTGCTGAGAAGGACTGTCAAAACCTTGAATCACTGGTGGTATGAGCCAAGATTTTAAAGGATATTCAGAGTCTCAAAGTAAAATCGCCCCAGGGAAAGGCCTCCAGCCTTCATCCATCCTATTATTCAAACCGCTTAGCCTTAGAACCCTAGCATCATTGACACTACCAGGCCAATTCGAACAAACGTAATAGAATTCCAAATACTGGCCTACATGCTAGCAGGACATTTAAGGAATGATTTCCATGTCGATCAACAAATGCCGATTCATACTAACTTGGTGCATCGATTTTTATCAGTGTTCCATCTATTACACCACAAACTAAAGGCATACCTTCGAGTTCAGTGAATCTGGCAACTACGTCACCACTCAGCTGGCCAACGTACAACATCCTGAAGAAATGTGTCCTCTATTGCAGTGACAACTCGGTTTATAACTCTGCAAACTGTTGCTTTTGAAATCCCATGCATATCAGAACACAATGATATTGAGCGCGTAACCAATGAGTGGGGCCTAACCAGTGGAGTGCAATCTGAAGCTGCTGTTTTGAGGTTAGGCCTCTATTCCTTGCAGTGTGATGTTCCATGAAGTTACCAATTCTATTAAGTACATATCCAAAACATTCTGTAGTCTAATCTGAACCTCTCGTACGTTTGTTCCATTTGTTTGTAGGCTATTATTGGCTAAAATTTATCGGACGGCGAATATATATCTTCATTCTCTATTCATCACTATTTGAATCAGATTTAGCCATTTTACCAATTTTACAGATTTATATAAGAATGAACAAAATAATCACTTATCTCTCACTAATAACATATTTATAGAAACTTATAGTAGAAAAGTTGAAGAACATTCAATTCTGTTTCACTAATAATATAGATTTATTAGGCAAAGTACACTTATAGAAAAAAGCCCAATATTATTAGTGAATTTTATTATCCTTGCTGTTTATGAAACAGGTTGCTAATATTATTGGAAACATTCACTAATATTTGTTGTGGTGGTTGGTTCCGCAGAGCTGGAAAGTATCAGAGACATTTTCCGTGGTAGCCTGCTTCATTTTGTGGTCATCGACCGGTTTCGGGCGTTCGCGCATCTTCAGGACAGTGTGACAACACAGACTTGCACAGAGCAAACTCAGTTTACACACTGACTGGTTTAACTGTATTTAAAACTAAACTCTTAAACTAGGTCAAGGGATATGGGTCAGCTGGGTGGGAAAACACGTGTTTGGGACTTTAAAGGGCAAATTTTTCTTACAATGGACACAATACGTGAGGGTCTAACTTTTAAACTCTGTTGTTGGAGGGAGATTTACTTTACAATTAACTAACCAAAATAAAATATAAAATAGCAACAGAAACGCAATTACCAGTGCAAACATTATACACGCAACAAATAATTCTTACACGGATTTTAGTTTTAGGTTTAGTTTTAAATCTACTAGTTTTATATATATATATATATATAATCTTTAAAAAAAAAGAAAAAAGTGTGCGTATTTGGAATAAATTGCTTTTTTATAAACAAAATACAATTAAATTATATAACTATTTATACAAAATTATGGTAAATGTGAAGGAGATGGGGAGATGGGTATCATGGCGGACACTGCTCAACAGACCTCTCCCAACTACACCCCTCCATTTAGTCACAAATACTATGTTTACTCTTCCGATTAATTACCCATCGATATATATCCAATTATGTATGTTAGTTAGTTTTATATTTTCTTGATTTTTTTCCCCATTATTTTTCTTTTTCCAGCGTTTATTTCCCACACAACACATTAATAACATGTTTCTCATTTAATTCATTCCCAATTTCTTTTTTTTTTTACTTACACTCGTATCGTATATAAACCATTTGAAAAATAATGCTTAACGGTTATTTCTTATCAGAACAAGTTGTGTCAACGTCGACTTCTCTGAGTAGATTTGGTACATACATGCGTATACCTATTTTATTACGAGGGTCATTCAATAAGTAACGAGACAAATCGCTGTAGTTCAAAAACGATTTATTTAATCAATACAAAACTTTGGCTGCTCTTCAACATAGACCCCAGCAACATTTATACACTTGTCTCATCGTTCTTCTAATTCGTGTATCTCTCTGGCATAAAATTCTTTGGGTTGATCTCTAAGGAACTTTTGAATCTGATTTTTAACTTCTTCATTGGATTGAAAATGTTTCCCACGTAGAGCCTCTTTATGGGGTCCAAACCAATGGAAGTCCGATGGGGCAAGGTCGAAGCTGTAAGGGGGATGTGGAAGGATCCCACCACACTTTTTGCAGTGTTTCTTGAGTTAACTGTGCCCTGTGTGAGCGCGCGTTTTCATGAAGCAAAATCACGCCTTTAGTCAAGAGTCCACGACGTTTCATTCGAATAGCAAGCCTTACTTTGTTTGTGAGCATATCACTGTAATACTACTGGCTGTTGATGGTTCGTTGATTTTCGAGATAGTTACAATAAATAGGCCCCTGCGAATCACAGAATACTGTAAACATGACTTTGCTTGCACTAATGAGTGTATCAACTAAATTTGCTCTGGCAAATCCATGTTATCACACTGTTTGACAAATGCATCCTGATGATGGGCGAACGCCCGAAACCGGTCGATGACCACAAAAAGAAGCAAGCTATCACGGAAATATCTCTGAAGCTTTCCATCTCTGCGGAACTAACCACAACAACTATTATAGATGCATTTGTACTGCGTTCTGAAATTCTCCACGTAGTTGAACTTTCGCTAATTGTTCTTTGCTCTCTGAGTTTAGTTTATTGGTTCTCCAAAACGTATAGTTCCTTTTACTGTTAGTAAGAGCCAATATTGGAGTCTAATCAAAGTTTCGAAATTTTGTTTTTACCGGAAATATATGTTTTGAGGTCCCCTGAGTAGGAGTAAAAATATTTTTAACGAATAGTCTGTATGTTTGTGTGTATGTTTAAACAAAAATCTCAAAAACGAAAAAACCGAAGAAACTTCAAACTTGGTATACCGTTTAGGAACAACCGTAGCATATAATACGAAGGATTTGGTGACAATCCGTCTCCACACAATTGCGACTTTACTGAATTTTTGTTTTAGTTATTGCCGTTTAATTGGATAACGGCTCCAACGATTTTTTTTAAACTTCGTATACTATCTACACCTCTATGTAACTATCACTTTTATTTGCAATGTTTTCCCCGGGAAAATTGATTTTTTGTGTGGGGGGGGGGAGTTTTGATAGAACGAGAGGCAATAGCGTTCTGCTGCTTTCCTCTAAGTCCATTTCTGTACTATGTATGGGTTTTACCACCTGAATAATATTAAAATATATTAAAAGCATTGATAGAATTCAAAATTGGTAGAAAATTTGGTCCACCGGGTGTGCATGTTTAAAGAAAGTTTTTGAATTATTTGGAATTTTCTCAAACAAGACTGCAATGATTTACTTTAGAACTTGGAATGCTCAGTCCATAGATAAAAATGTATGTATCACTTTTATTTAAAACATCTTTACCAAAAAATAGATTTTAGAGAGGTTTGGGTGGCCTTTCAGTTAGGTTAGGATTTAAATTATTCAAGCTTTATGGTCTTGACGAAGGGCGCCTCACACAAGTCCGCTTAGGTATAAAAGTTTAACCCCTACCATCTCTTTTTTTAAGGCCAGTTCAAAGAGCATTGTAAACGTTGCAGTTTTAAGGAACATTTATTAATTAATTGTATGAATTAGGTATGAGTAAGGGTAAGTCACGTGACTGTTATACATCAGATTTTTTTTTTTTTTTTCATAGGTGGCAAGTTATTTTTTTTATGTTTTTGCCCGCAAAACTCAAAAAGTAGTCGATGGATTGATTTGAAATTTTTACACAACGTTGCACATCTATTTAAGTAAGAGTGTCTATATATACTTTTTACTCCGAAGTTCCCACGGGAAATGGGAAATTCTGAGCGATTCGCGAGGTAGGCAGAAATAGACAGACTCAGACGCGTTGCGATGGTGGCGCCCTCTCTGAACCTCTTTCTCAACTACTTATAAGTATCTCTATTCCGAAATTCCCAAGGAAACGGGGAAATTCTGAGCTAAAATCCGTTCAAACGGCCATATTGCGTTAGCACATGCTTCTTCAGGTATTGCTGCTACGTTGATGGAAGGAGGTAGAACAGCGCATTCAGCTCTTAAACTATCACTAAACTTGCATTTCATAGAAAACCCAACATGTAACATTTCTAAAACAACAGGAATGGGAAAGATTCTTCGGGCGTGCAAAATCATTGTATGGGATGTGTGTACAATGGCTCATAAGAAGTCATTGGAAGCATTAGACCATACATTGAAAGACTTGCGAAATAATTAGGTTCCATTTGGTGGGCCATTGGTGTTACTATCCGGTAACTTCAGGCAGACGCTTCCAGTGATACCTCGCTCCACACCAGCTGATGAATTTCATGCCTGCTTGAAATATTCAACTCTTTGGAGCACAGTAAAAAAAAAAATCATTTAACAACGAATATGAGAGTTCAACTACAAAACGATCCACCAGCTGCCATATTTTCAAGACAATTACTCGAACTCGATAACGGCACTGCTTCTACAAATCCAAAAACGGGAAAAATCACCTTCCCATCTAATTTCTGCAACATTGTACATCAAAAGAAGAATTAGTAGACAAGGTATTCCTAAGCATCGAACCAAATTATCAAAATCACGCATGGTTAGGCGGAAGAGCCATTCTAGCGGCTAAAAATGTCGATATGAACTACATCATTCTAAACATAATCGCAGATGAAACAGTGACACACAAATCCATTGACTCCGTGAGGGACCAGAGTGAAGTAGTGAATTTTCCAACGGAATTTCTTAATTCACTCGATGTTCCTGGATTACCGCCTCACATTCTAAATTTGAAAATTGGAGTGCCAATTATATTACTCCGAAACATCAATCAGCCAAAGTTATGCAATGGTACACGATTAGTAGTTAAAAAATTGATGAATAATCTAATTGAAGCAACAATTCTCATTGGACCTCATAAAGGTGAAGACGTACTACTTCCATGAATACCACTTATTTCGACAGATATGCCGTTCGAGTTCAAACGACTTCAATTTCCAATACGTCTTGCGTTTGCTATGACTATCAATTAAGCGCAAGATCAAACTTTGCAAGTGTGCGGTTTGAATTTAGAAAACGAATGCTTCTCTCCTGCGCAATTATATGTCGCATGCTCCAGAGTCGGTAAACCATCTGATCTTTATGTTTATGCAGAAAACGGACAAACAAAAAATGTAGTCCATTCACTAGCTTTACAATAAAAAAAGACTTTCAGTTAAAAACATTTTTTCTTTCTTTCCTTTCAGTGCACAGCAACGCAAAGTAGGGTATTAAATTGAATGATGTGGTTTGTTGCTGAATCTATGTTAACTATATATAATACTTCTATTTACTTTTCTAAAAATCAGACTGAGCCATAGCGAAGCGTGGCCGGGTTAGCTAGTAATATATATGTTTGATGTTTGATGTTCGGGACAAACCAAAACACTGATTTAAACATAAATGCAGAGATATGTATCTAATATATGGTCATATCCTATGATGATTGTGAAACTCATCATATTTGTCACAATTTTGACCTTGCTGATATCAATATACAAATGATTAAGTTGATTATGACGTAACCTTATATGCGTTACTCTTTTAAACAGTATCCAATCTATTTTCTTATTACTATTATTAATTTTTTTTTTTAAATAATGCAGCATATCTTTTTGCACTCACTCATGGCATAACAATATTTCACATACTGATTTCTCTCTAGCTGATAATATTTAATTATTATAAGTTAAGCCCTTAAGCTGTTTTACCGTTGAATTTATCAAATAAAAATAAACTTGTCTGTCATGGCCAAAACAATATAACTTAATAAACCCTGGGTAAATAATTCAAGATAACAAACAAATTGTATAACTTGACTATGCTATGAAGGTTCAATAAATAATTACGCATCTAATATTCAAATACCTAATTTTAGAAATATACAAAAAGCACCACAATATGAAATACATGTGGATGGATCCGCAATGCTGGATAACATCTGGTATTTTATCCGTCGCAGCATGCAAATTTTCTTTTATTCCTGACCAGTTTCGAATTTTCATCCATCGTCAAAGTAAATTTATCCAATTCGTGCAGAGAGTTCATTTCAAACGCAATGTTTCTGTTACACTTGACACTTGTTGGTTTGTTGATTGTATGTATGTGCGGGAGGTTATAAGGTTATTGTTACTATGTGTGTGTGTGTGTTTAATGGCAAAATGGAATTATTATAAATTATGATTAGACATTAGAAAATAGTGTACAATAAATAGCATGTTTTGAAAGATTATTTATAATTAAATTTTAATAGTGGTGTTATTATTATTATTATTATTATGGGGGTGCCTAGTGGCATGGGTGGCCTATATGGCTTTTATCTCCTCCCCCGATACCCCCCCAATCAATTCAACCCCTTAAATAATCTCCTCTGATAGCCTACAATATCCCAAGATATCCTTCAGCTCCAACTCACCCAGACAATCTGCGAGAGTGGTACCCTCCTAAATACACGAAACCTAGTACCAGCGAAACGGGACACTGACATAAGTAGTGATACACCGTTTCCCTAACTCCATCATCACAGTTCAGTTCTGACAAATGGGACTAGACGTCCTCCCTATATTAAACAAATGCCTACTAGATACCCAAGCGTGTTCAGTCGCTACCCTAACCAAGGTACTCAGGCCTGTCCTACTAAGGGACAGGAGGTAATCCAAAAATCCCGGCTTGATTCCTTTTAAAAATCTTTTAGCTTGGAGGCACTGCGTGTCCCCCCAGCATTTCTCCAAGACTCTCGTCTCCCAAAGACTAACCTGTTTATCGTGAAACCTCTTAGTGACGGCAAGGGCTGGTTCAGGACCTCAGAATGGTTATGGCGATCCCTCCCTAGCCAACTAACTGATCCGCCCTCTCATTGCCTTCTATTCCCGTATGTCTGGGTATCCAATAGAGACGCACATTACCCCTCCAAGCTAAGGCATTGAGCCTTCTCCTACATTCTCCCACTAATTTGGATCTCCACCATGGCTTGCTCAAAGCCCTCAGTGCGGCCTGACTATCGGAGAATGTCCGCACCTCTTTAATCTCTCCCTGCCCCACTCCCCTATAAGGCGGCAGCATTCAATAATGCCCACCACCTCCCAATAATGCCCAATAGTAGTGTTAATTTATCAAGTCATTTTTATTAGGGGGAAGGGGCGATAAGAAATTCCTATACTCCTGAAATTTCTTATCGCCTCCCCTAATAAAAATGACTTGATAAATTAACACCACTATTAAAATTAAGCTGATGTATCTCTTATTTGGCTGATCGGCCGGGGAGTATCATAAGAAAAACACTAAAAAAATTGTTTTAAAGTGTTTTTTATTAATCGCCCGACGTTTCGACAAACATTGTTTGTCTACTTCAGGGGCTATCTATAAAGAAAAAATATACATAAGAATCTAGCTAGGTGCTTCACAAGCAATCTGTAATAGGTAAGAATCTGCAATAGGTGCCTTGCACAATATTGCATTGATTAAAAGGATCATGTTGTCAAACCTGTTGAGGTGATCTAGTAAGCAGCGCCGTCTGCAATTCTCATTGGGTCTAGCTCAGCGAGTCAGTTTCAAGTTTGCTTTTGTACTCACTCCTAACTAGTCGTTCACCTGCCTGCTACTGACGGCCATCTTTGAATCCACAGCATATGGTTTGTAAAACCGGAACTCTATTATTTTTCCAGCTCCCAGCAATAATTCTCCAATTGAATCTCATTTTATTCAAGACATCTCGTCACAAGCACTTTCAAGAGGGATTATTACGATCTTCTCATTTAATTCCTAATCAGGTTGGAACTCCAAGGCTGGTGGTAAGAACAGTTAGTTGGTCCTTTTCCCATTCTAATTTCCTGCGATTATTATAGCCAATATCAACATTAACATTCTTGCTTCACTAGCTGAGGACTTGGCAACCTTAAGGAAGCATTTTACAATATTACGAATGTTGCTGTGAGCATCAACTAAATTGGAGCGATTTAATTTTCATCACTGACAATTTCATGCACATTGCAATTTATTATTATTAATTTCTTCAACTCATTCAAGGAATTAGTACTAGTCGAATCTGATACCTGGATTGCACAGCTTTTTACTCAACTGTATGGCCAGTCAGATATAGCAACCTTACTTCATTTCTAGTGCACTGTGGATCTGTCACATCCAGGTATTTCTTTTGGTTGAGAAACATTATTTGCATGCGCAACTTATTTTCAAGGGTGTAGAATTTTATCATGTGATTATACTTAATTGGAGTTGTTCAACTTATTACAAAACATTATTCCATTTTTACATACATTATTTAGTATAGTGATTCGTAAAGGTATATTTTCTTTCACTAACATTGATTGCTCTATCCGTTCTTTAGAGCTGGTCCTCCGTTCAATAGAAGCTGGTTCGCATGGCTCGTTCTTGCATCCATAGCTTCAGACGCCTGTACCTAGGATCTGCTTGTGAGCATTCATCATGATTTGATGCATCAATATATAAAGAGTATTGTAGCGCAGCCAGTGTTGCCATCTAGGAGAGAAAGCAGGTAAGTCAAGTTCTCCTAGTGGCCGCTAGAAAGCGCTGGCGGCGCGCTCTAGCCTTTTCTAGAACAATCGATAACCTTCGTGTTATCGATGTAATAGTGGGACAACAGAGAGTTTAGAGAGATTCTTGTTACAAACGAAGTGTGCGTTTGTGAAACGTGTATAAAAAGTAAACAAAGTGAACTTTTGTTGGTTTAAACTGTGAAGTAATTATTATTAAGTGTTTTATATTGAAATTTATTGTGTTTAACAATAAATTGGTGTTTTCTTTATTGAAGTTTAGAGTATTTTATCTAATACGAACCCACTTAAAACTAGTTACAGTAGCTAGTTTAGAGGGAAAAACGTTACAGTATGTTTCCCATCCTCTCCTTCGTCCACTAAATACCCTATAGATAGTTTAACTAAAAGCTAACCTAATAATTGAGCGTTCCTTTATTTTTATAAATAAAGATCCAGAGGTAATATTAATTGAAAAAAAAAAACAAAACAAAAAACAATTATAATAATTAGAAACATTTATTGAAATAAAATCATTATATAAAAGGAGGGGGAAAAAAATTGTATACAAATAACATACATTTTTATTATAAATATAAAGTCAATAAATTAAACTTAAAAGAATTTATCAGATTAAAGAAAACATATTTATTAATTATTATATTAATAATTTTGCTCTTTTTTTTTTTTTTTTTTTATTATTGTTTTTTAATTCTTGGAAAGTTAGAGAGTTAAATTTAAAAAAAAAATTTTAATTAAGAAAATCTGTTTAAAATATTGTATTAATTTTAACACTTATTTTTATTAAATTTTGTTTTTCTTACAGATACATACATAAGTACATGAGATCTGCTGTTTCTGTCTGCTTATTTTTATAAATTATAAATAATTATTTCCAAGATTGATCTTGTTTTTTTTTTAAAAAAAAAAAGAAAGTGGCATTTACATTCAATAATAATTTACTAAATTCTCTATTCTAAAAAATATTCGACTAGATGTTGGCCAATAGCATAAACAATAAGCTTTTTAATTAAGCACTATCTTTTTTTTTTTTGTTTTTTTTTTGTTTTAACATAAATAAAATAATAAACACAATATTTACAACAAAATAGAAATTGGAAATTAAATTAATCGGGAGCGTAAGTAAAATATACATACATTTACATTGTTATTAATTTAATTCAACGCACCTAAAAATAAATATCTACAATTTTTTAATATTTTTCTAAATATAGGAACATAGTTAACAGTGTTGTAATAATAATTATTTTATTTTATTTTATTTTTTTTTTTACATATATTAACTAAATTCAAACTGGAATTTATTTTTTTTTTTTTTAATTAAATAAATAAAATAATTTATTAAACTATTCATTTTTATATTAACTATTTCATTTTTAAGTGTCTATAAATATATTTTTAAGCATTCTGACTTTTTCTTAAACTGCTAAATAATTATTTTTCATTATTTTTTCATTTTTCTCCCAAATCTTTTTAATTATAGAGAAAAATATGTTTAAAAATTAAAACTGATACATTTTACTATTTGAATATTAAAAACAATATAGAAAATTACAGAGATAGCCAGCCTCAAATTCACCATTTTCTCGTACTTTTACAATTATTCATAAGCACATATAAAAGTAAAAAAAATTAAGAAAACGAATGGACAATTAGTTTGCTAGGCCTAGAAGATTTTTTTTCTTTACATTCAGGGGAGGACGGAATAGTCATCAAGTTAATACCGTTGTTTCCCAATTATTTCGAGGAGGGTCTTGTTTTCTCAACCAGTTTATGAGTTTGATTTTTCCATTTTACTCGGCGTAGCCAAAGTATACGTGATGAATTTTAGATTCGAGTACAAATAAAACCCCAGGCTAAGAAGAGCTTTTTTTCAATAAGTCGATGGTTACCGCAAAAAAAAATTTGACCACATATTTTATAATTATATTATTATTTTATGAATCAGGATTGTATTAAATGAAAATGAAAAACATAGCTTCGCGAATTTTAGCATCCTACTTATGGAAAAGGGATTGCAAAATCGCTTACCTTTAAAAATAATTGTAAATATATTTAAATTTAATGTTTGTTTTTTTTTTTTTTTAAAGGCGTCTCAGCATCACGAGTTCAAATCGAGTCTGCTGCCCTTAGATTTTCTCTTCTTAGTAGCCTCTACAGCTTACTGTCCGGTAAGGGCAGTGCACTGGAGAAGGCTCCGAGGAGGCGCAATAGATCTTTCAGGTCGCAGTGCATTTTATCCCCTTGAAATATATCTAAATCGAAATTTAATGTTGTTCAATAATTAAAAAAAAAAAAACACTATTGCGCATGAAGGGCCAAGATGATTGCCTCATGGCGATTGATAAGCACGCCCCGTGGTTGATAGATGGGCGTGTGGTAAGCAAAGCCGTAGTTCCCGGGCAGTTTAGTTCGGGTCTTCGCTACTTACGACGCTACTAACTGTAGCTTCCCACTTTTCATCACGATGCTCTGGGGTTAACATCGACTTTGCCCTCACGGGAATCGAACCCTGAATTCTCGCATGAAAGGCGAATGTGCCAGCCACTAGACCAACGCGTGAGGACGTTATTCAATAATGAAGTTTAATTATTTTCACAAGACAATCAAAACATTCTAAAAAATATATCAATTTAATTTGGAAATTAAGTATATTAGTACTGGAAGAATGAATTGAATTCCACAACTGTGTCAATTGTTACCGCGTAATTTTCTATGTTAATTTGGACCCTAGGAAGATAATGTTAATCTAGTAATTCTTTTTCTCTTGCAATCCCTCCACTTAGTTTATATCTACTTACAACAGACATGACTCAGATAGGCCTAGATTATTTTATTTAACGCATTGTTCAACAAAAATAGCATAGCTTTACGATACCTTTAACATGATGAAAATATGGTAGAACAGCAGAAGTTGAGTAGAGTAATAAACGCTTTATGAAAGAAGTTATGTTTACGCTATTCCTAGAGTAAAAAAAAAAAGATCTATAAAAAAAAAAATGGTGCTGCAGCTAATTATCAATGAAATTATCATTTGGTAGCTAGGCTAGACTGTAGCGAACGTTGTTGCACAATTATTATAGAAATTGACATACCTATAAACAGAAAATATTATGATATATTTAAGATTCTCAGATTTCGTTAAACAAAAAGACAATTTTTGTTTAATTTGACTGTGTACTCTTGTTTATTTATTTTTTTTAATTTTTTTTTTAACTCGTGGGCTTGTTCATGAGTAATATGTATATATATACGCTTAGTAGTTAAGAGTCAGATCAAATGGGTTCATTTTCTTCGTTAAGTGTTAAAAACTGAATGCATACACAGATCTATATTCATGGTTAGCCATTATGAAATTTATAGACGATAGGGCACTTTTTTATCAGAAAATATGATCAAACAAGTGTCATATGCATTGGGAAAGTGCATTGTACCAATAATTTCTTAATATGTACATAAATTTCTATATATTTCAGTGTTAAATAAAGTAATAATTCAATTTTTAATTTCATTTACTTATAACTGTATATAGTTTTATAGAAAATAAATAATTCCAAGGTAAAATGTTTTCAATTTTACTTATTTTTTTAATTTTTTAATTTTTGAGATTTTAATAATTTTTTTTATTTCTATATTTATATATATAGTTCTCTTCATTTTAAATATCAAATTTCTTTTTATTTACAGACAAAATTTATTGTCTGTAATATCTTCTTTTTTCTTTTTTTTATATCCAAAAATATATAACATTAATTTATCTGGAATTTATCCATTTACTATATAAATAGTATATACTAATCTAAACATTCATTATTTTTTTTTTTTTTATTTAAATCAGCCTTCAATTATCATTAAGTATATATTTATATTTTATTATTATTATTATTATTATTATTATTATTATTATTTTCATTAAATAACAACTAAACAACACTTACCATAAAACACTACATTTCAATACATATATATAAATATTTATCTATCTACTGAATAAATTATTTTTAATCAATATTATCCTATTATATTTTTAAATATTTGCAGAACGAATGAATGTTCTGTAATAAATCACTCTAGTAAGCGGAATCTATAGAAATTTGTAAAATTTTATTCTAAATATTTCTTTTTATATTTTTAAGAATATTTATTCTGTTTTTTTTCTTTATTTACTTATTTATTTTTTTGAAAAAGAAAAAAAGAAAAAGCACTCCCCACTAATCAGCATTAAACTACTAGACATTACTGTAATTCTTTCACAGAGATTTTTGGTTCCTAATTTATATCACTTATAGTTAAGTAATGAATTAAAGTACTTCGCAGGCTGGCAGCTATTTAATTTAATGCGATAAACACTGGCATCTGTTTACATCCGCTATATATTATTCATAGTACAATTATCTGATCTAATATATCGTAAATAACAACTAGCTGTAGATCTTAACACAGTTAGAAATAAGATATATAGAAAATTTTTAATGCACTGTATTTATAAGAACATTAAATTAATTCTTAATTTAATTTGTAACAGTGTTAAGTGAAACAGGTGAATTGATCAAGGTGATGGATAGTATTTCATAAACTTTTAATATCAATAAAATCAGATATCAAAAATATTTATTTAATTTTTTTTTTTAGCAATACGTTCGTTGATTTTTTAATTATCTGTTTTTTTTAATGAACATATATAACTTCAAAATGCTTATCGAGGGCCCGGACAAGGCCATTAGTGAAACGTTACTGTATTTTTCATAGAGCTCTCTCAGGCATCTGGTTGGATCCCTTACTGGACATTGTGGTTTAAGAAGACTTCTCTACATAATGGGGCTCATGCTGGATCCATTTTGTAGAGCCTGTGAGACAGACGAGGAAACACCCATCCATCTTATGACTGATTGCCTAGGTTATGAAGAAATTAAGTTCAGAAACTTTGGTCGGAATAGGATGTCTGTGGAAGAACTTAGGCTATTTCCCCTTAAGGTTATTGTCCGATTTATTCGGACTGCGGTGAAACTTAGATGGATTATGGATATTTGTTCTAGACCCGGTTTATTGTTGTTTTTCTTGGGGTAGCTATATGGACCCAATGGGGGTTTGGATAGCGCAGGTTTTCCCCATAGACAAATAATAATGTATACTTTTTATGTTTTCGATCCGACAGAATTTGCGCAACTTGCTTAAAAAAAAAGGTATCAGTTTTTAAAAGAGAAACCAAATCAGAAGAGCGAATGGATAATGGAAACTTTTTAATTTTCACCTCTTGCGCAGTGTTATTCTGATTATTTGACTACTTCAAATTTGTTTATAATAAAATTAATAACTGATTAAACAGATTGCTTATAACTTCTCCGGTATCTTTAATAAACTATCGAACTTAAAGCCAACTCGGTTAAAACTTAGTTTAGTTTTACATCTTATAGGGAGTTCTGTTGAATTCCCTATACCGATTTCGTCATTTGACCATCACATCAGGTGATGCAATTATTATAAAATGGAACTTTACTTAAACACATCTGCAATACAGGGGAGAACCATCAACATATCCCATACATATCTCAGGAAATATTCCCAGCTATTGCTTATATTTTACAGAACAAACCGATACATGATTATATCATAATAATATATCGCCAATAACTATAATTCGGTCACAAATAATTACTATAATTACATTTAAAAAAATGTACAATGCAATTTTTATCTAGTTGTTGTGGTGGTTGGTTCCGCAGAGTTGGAAAGCATCAGAGACATTTTCCGTGGTAGCCTGGCATCATTTTTGTAGTCATCGTCCGGTTTCGGGCGTTCGCCAATCTTCAGGATGCGTTTGTCAGGCAGTGTGTATAAATTGAATTTGCTCTGTACAAGTCTGTGTTATAACACTGCCTGACAAACGCATGCTGAAGATGGGCGAACGCGCGAAACCGGTCGATGACCACAAAATGAAGCAGGCTATCACGGAAAATGTCTATGACAATTTTTATCTAATTTATTATTACAAGAAATCATCATTTTTTTTTTTTTTTTTAAATCTACCAAATCCCTTTACACTAACAATCAAAAGATGATTACTACCATTTGTCGAGATCATGTTCATGACGAAATTTGTTCTTGAATGAGAAAATATGCGGACAAGCACATTACTCCATGGATCTTTCGTAGAGACTTTCTACAAATCAAATCTTTCTCAAAGAAGTGGAGAATGGTCGCAGATTCGGTCGAAGATTTTGATTTTACTACACATGCTTGTGACCATGTCACAAGCTTAGGCACACTAGATTGTGGACTATTCAGCTGAGGAAAGGGAATTTCGCAATTATCTCTGACAATGAAATCACCCTGGTCGCACGATTTCAGATGAAAAGCGAGGTTATAAGGAGTATAAATCTTAAAGCTGTAAAAATCAAAGTAAATCTTCTTTCAACAATAGACAAAACTATTGAGTTAATGTTAATTGTTAATCTTCACGATTAGCCTCAAAGATTTCGTTTCACTTTTTTTCAATTGAAATATTGTAATATTATTTCTTATGTCTTGTTATAAGAAAAAGGAGCTTTTGTTTTGAAGTCTTGATATTCGAAGTGCTTGTATTTAATCCATCGAAAACAGTCAACAGCATACTGTATATTATATACTTATTCGACAAATTTACATTTGCATAAATTTGCTGCCAGCTTGCTGCTATAAACTTTAATTTCATTACTTAAAAAAAATTTATTTCAATTATGTAAATACTATATACATATAATCCTATATCTTATACTATGTGCATTCAACTTTATTTTAAGTACAAATCATCATTTAAAAAACAAATGTATATTTAATTAATAATTTTAAATAATATAAAATATGTGAAAGTAAAAATAATTAATTATCCACTTAGAAATTATTCACAACTATTAATGATAAAAGCAATAATAACATGAATGTTCCATAAATTAAATTAAATTTTATCAATAACAAATTTGAGAAGATATTTCGATTAAACGAAAATGTCTAAATTTGGCCTATATTTAATTTCTATATATTTATTGTCAACAAATATTTCTTCTTATTTATATAATTAAAGGTTTTAATATTAAAGCAAAATATTGCACTAATTAATATTAATTAGAAGACCAAAAGTTGATGGATCAATTTCGTTATTAAATTATTATTATTTTTTTATTGATTAATAAAATTTAGAAGTGCAATTTAGAAGAGGTATTTTTAAAATTATTTTGTCTTATATTAACATTAATAAGGAAATAACTTGGACACCCACACTTTGTCAGCAAGTGATTGAGAATTAATGAATTATAAGGATCGGAATAACAGACACTTTAAAACTTTTGACTGTATAGTTTTATTAGAACTAATTGATACGGCGGCCAAGATTTTTGGATGGCAAAAAAATGAAATTGTCTACTCTAATGCAATAAAAATACGTACAAATCCGATTATATTGTTTGTTATAGTTTTAAATCATTGTACTAATTAACAAATTGATCAATTACTATAAAGCCGTTCCAGTGTTCTGTGTGGATTCCATTTTAATTTCTGTTAATATAGAAAGTGATTGCAATCTGAATTAAAGAATTTTTAATTTACATTTTCCGTGAAGTTGAACGCACATAATTTCAGCAGATTTTTACATTAACACAACAAACTACAAATAAAAAATTACTTATATAATAAACTATTTATAGCAGTTTTAATATATAATACTTTAAACACATATTTTAATGCTTTATATTAGCAATAATTATTATTATTATTAGGGTGATGTGCGTTGTGAGTAACACGAGAGAAGTACTCTTACATCAACCATGCAATTTTAATGACTGATTTCTTTTTTAGTTTTGTTTATTATCACAAGCTTTTTGTTTGTTTGTTTTTTTAAATATAAAAAAAAAATATATATAAATTTATATACAAACAGAGCTAATATATAGTTTAGCACAAAAAAAAAAAAAATTACAGAAATGGAATTTATTTATTTATTTTGATATTTTGATAAAAAATATTATCATCTAAAAAAATTACCAGATGGAAAAAATAAAATTTAAAAGCGGCAAATTTCATAAATTATCCTGGCATTCTGATAATATGTATATCTCCAACACTGTTGCTTCCTGTAAATTATAAGTAAAATAAAAAATCAGTATCTTCTATATATAAATTAATGAATTGAAATATATATAAAAAAAAAAATTCAATTGTATTTTGGATTTTGATATTTATTACAAAAATGTTCACATTGCAATTTTGGAAAAAATAAATAATTAAATTTATAAATAAGAGGTTGGCTAACCGACAAGAGTTTAACCGCAAATTTTTAGACTTTAGTTAAGTACCCAAAGAATGATAAACAAAAGAATAACAACACGTAAAAATAAAAATAATACAATACAATAATCGAGACCCGGGGATTAATCCAACTAATACACAACAGTCCAAACAAATCGGACTATATCCTTAATGGGACATCTGTTCTGACCTCTTACAACAGACATCTGTTCCGACCAAAGTTTCTGAATCTAATTTCCTCACATCTCAAACAATCTGTCAAAAGATGGATGGGAGTTTCTTTCTCTGTCTCAAAAACTCTACAAAAAGGGTTTGGCATGAGCCCGATTACGAAGAAGTGTCTCCTTAACCCACAATGCTCAGTACGGGATGCAACCAGATGTCTGAAAAAAGCCAGTGAAAGACACAGTAACATCTCACTAATAGTCCCTGTCCGGATTCCAATGAGTATTTCAGACTGCCGACAACCCACTCAGCTCTACCAAAGGGATGAATGCTGTGCAACTATCCATGACTGGTTGACAGACATCTCTCTAAATACAATCCAGCAGGCGCGGGACCAATAGAAAGGGGAGAGAAGCACTTAATTTTGCCAAAACTTATCCAGCTCTTCACTCTCACAAATTCCCATATTAACTAGTAATCAGAATAGAAGTATATCCTTCAAGGGAGAAAGCTCTTCCAGTCTCCTAGAACATTCTAGTACCAACTTGGAAGGGAAGACACCTTCAATGCGCAGTTTGACTGTCTGAGCAGATACAAACAGCTTTTAATTTAGTGTTACGTAGCCGCTCGTCCAAAATACAACAAATAACAGCATAAACTTCAGCCTGGAAAACAATGGTCTATTCATCAAGAGATATTGCCAAGTGATCCTGTCCTGTCTCAATATAGACGCAGCACCAGACCTACCATCCATTACTCCGGAACCGTCCGTAACTTCAGATGGAATTAACAGGTATCACACTAGAAGATATTGCTGCAACTAAAAAAGCCAAACAATTGGCACGTTATGCTGAGTTAGGATTAAATATATAGATAATAAAGCTGTGTGATTGTAGATTAATAATGTTAATAAAGAAAACATTGTTTTGGATCTTGTATCCTGTTATATTATTTTATAAGAAGCAAGAATAAATATAACATAAATATAAAGGTTAATCTTTAATAAAACAATATCAAGTTTGACCAATGAAAATTGTAGCATGAGAAATTTGTGTGATTTCAACCAGATCTTTTAGCTTTATATCTGGTTCTATTAGTTTTAAATTCTATTAGGTAAGTTTAGATCAATCCTAATAATACGGGATATAGGTACTTCCAAATATGCAAAACTTATAGGCACTCTTAGACTTAATTAGCTTAACTTCAGTTATAATTATTATACTAAGACTAAAGTATCTTAAAGCAATGTGAATATTACATTTTCGAGATATGGAAACCTGCATTATCCTAGAGTTTGATAGCACTTAATAGAAAGCTGTAGTGAGGCGCTCGTAAGCAGAATACACTTGATTAAAAGTGAACCCTATGGTGAAGCCAATAAGCACCAGTTAAAATACATTCGTAACTGGTTAAAATATAAATTTTTAAGGCTCTCAAAATTTCTAAATAAAATCGATTTTTTTTGGAAACTTAATAAAAGTTTAGAAAGACTGGTGGTTAGCTTTTATTGTCTTTTAAAGTAGTTCTTGTGAAGCCCACAAGAGGTATCTGTTGCATGCAGTTACTTGGGGACTAGCGACCCGACGAGTTACCACAGCGGAAGTGTACTCCATGCACTTTGTCAGAATAGTACACAATACATTTAAACTACATACACTCTCTTCTTTACAGACAAGGACAAACACAGTACACATACAATGGTCCCCCTAGTTAAGTGGTGTAAGCCAGGGGAGTAGGAAGGGATTAGCTCAGTGGTAGCGCGCTGGACTAGCAACGCGGAGGTCCCGAGTTCGAATCCAGCATGCTGCCCTGAGATTTACTCTTCCTAGAAGCCTCTACAGCTCACTCGGCTCGGAGGCCGGCAGTGCACTGAAAAGGCTCGAATTTACAAAGTATTAAAAATAATTATAATTTATTGAATAAATTTTTAAAGTAGATAAAAACTGTAAACAAACGCAATTTTAATCAAGTAATGGTTGTTTGCTAATAAGCGGAGTGTGAATATTTAACTTGATCTCCTAATAAATTTCTAACTTTAAATATGTTTAACGAAACAATTTGACAATAAAGATTTTGTTGGATTAGATGGGAATCCACATTTAAAACACGCTGAAGCTATTGAGAGTAATTTTTCATGAAACTATCAATTTATCTGTTCAAATTAATATAAGACTACATTTTTCAGAAAATATAGAAATCATACACTAAATTAATTAATTTTATTTAAGTAAAGTGAAAGGACTGAACTAACAGTTGAATTCATATTTTTAAAGTGTATAATAATAACATTATTTGTAATACCTTTCAGGTCCTCTTCAAAGACTTTAATTCTTGAAAGCCATTCTTTTAAAATAAGACACTTTCTGGAATAAATTTTTATGGATTAATAATTTTTTTACAATTAAAATAAAATCAAAAAATATAAAAAGCTAAGCATCTTAATTAGCGCAATGAATTTGTTGGTGCGTAAGTAAGTATAGAGAGTAGGGACAAATATTTTAGAATGAACCCAACTACCATATAGACATGCATCTAAGAAAAACAAAAGTTAAAAAAAAAAAAAAAAAAAAAAAATTACTTAGTTACCCAAAAGAAGGTGTGAGGAGATTAAAGGGGGGAAATTTATATTTGGATGGGTGGTTTTTTTTTTTTTTTGGAAAATTTGATAGTAGTTAAAGTACCTCATTTTTTACTTTTCCTAGATGGTCCAAAATAATTTTTCTACTAATATAAAGAAAAATTTTTTTTTTAGTAGAATGTCATGATTCGTGTAGGGGACCCCGTCTCCCACGACTCCGGGCTTGAGTCTGCACAGAAAACCCAGATTTTTTTTTGCAGATTTCAATCCAAAAAAAAAATAATAATAACTGTTTATACTTTCTTATATACTCGTATTCTTTTTTAGTTTTGTTTTATTATATAAATTAAAAAAAAAATAAATCGCAAAGATTAATTAGAAAAAATATAGTTTTATTTAATTAAATTATTTTTATTATTAATTTAATGATCAAAAAATAGCTTCATTAATAAAATTACAGTTAGTTTTGTATTTCAAAATGTTAGAATTTAGCAAAATAAAAAAAAATAAAAAAATAACCAAAATGAAGAGTATCAAGCAATCAGGCATGTTTATTTATGTTAATTTGTTAGTAATTATATTAATTGAAAGCATTAAAATAAACAAAAAATAAAAATAAAAACAAAAACAAAAAAGGCCCAAACCTTTGGATAACCGAGAGTGTTCAATAATAAAATAATAATAATAATAAAAAATAAATAAATAAATAAAACAAATAAAAAAGTAAAACAAAAATTTCTAGCAAATAATAAATAATAAATATTGTTTATCTGAACGGGAAATATTAATAATTTTCTGAAAATAATTTTTAGTTTACAAAAATAATAATTTGCGCATAAAAGAATTTTGTAGAAAAATTAAATCTAAAAATATAAATCCATCTCACAACAGATATACATACTAATTATAAATTACCTGAATAATTTTATTATACATTATTAAAAAAAAAAAAAATTAAAAAAAAATTTTTAATTAAATAGTAATTGTTACAAATGCTATATTTATTAAATGGTAGGGCCTAATTTGTTCAATTGGTTAGTATAGTATACAGTTTAAAAAAAATATTATTTGGGTATCCCAATAAGAAAAATGACGCTTTATTATGTACAATAGTTCAATGAATTTTTTTTTCTCAGCCTATAATTACTTAATAGTTCTAATTGTGTTTTCATAATTCTACTATACATTTAATAATCTCACTTCGATGTTTTTATTAACTTATTATTTGAAATTTATAATAGCAATTACGTAGATACAAGGATCCCCGCAACAAGTACATAATGTGATTTTTAAAGAAGCAGCAAGGAAATTATCATCTAATAATAAAAATTAAGTTTTTTTCCATTTGTTTGCCGAGAAAGTTGCAACTTATATCGCTAAGCTCAATGTTTTTCTTAACGTCAATTTTGTATGCAATCATGTACTTTGCTATGAAGTAGTAATCATATTTGTTTTATTTCATATCGTTTAAATCTTGTGAGAATTCCAAGTCACCTGGTAGTCAACATTAGAATTCTAGAGTTCATATGTGTCGGTTCTCAAGAGTGGTTCTTAAGATTTAAGAAAATGAAGGACATTTTTGGACGTTTATTTTTTTATTTTCTATTTGACAATTTCCTATTTCAAGAAGGAAGGAGGATAAGCGCATATGGGTTTGATATGGGTTGGCTGTACTTGATCGAATGATCAAAAATGAAAGTTTCTGTCACACTTATATGCGAAGAATGTGATTTGGAATGTCTGCAATTTAAAATTTATGAAAAGCATGAGTGTGAAGAGAAAAAAATCATCGGCATCCATAGGATAGGCTAAGAAGAACAATTACGTTTTATTTTACTAATCATCATGATAATTCTGTTTAGAATATATAACACAAAAATTAGCAGTATTTATATTGTAACCCAATTTAAAGTTGTGTAATCCGATCGGTCTTAACATTCGGGTCAACGATATGACGGAGGAGTAGGGTAATAGAAATGTTTTACATATAAAAAGCAAACTATTACACCATTATTTTTGAGGAGGGCTTTACTTGAATTGGCCAGAACCAGTAGAAAGTACTAACCGCAAAATTATTCTGTTTATAACTATGTCTACATTTATGAAGCTAATTGGAATTGAAGTTAGGTTGTGAGCGCAGACGCTAGGATGAAGCCTATATTATACCGAAAAGAATCTTAGAAGACCGTTTTATTCGGAGAAAAAAGACGCCAAGAATCGGATAGGAAAATGGTGTACAGTATTAATTGTTAGGAAATATCTGCTGGAGTACGGAACTAGAGGAGAGTCGCACAGAATCTAAATGCCTGGAGATTTAGTTAAATGGCCCTAATAGTGATAGGGACATTAAAAAAAAATAAAAGAACTATGTGGAACAAGAAATGCACATTAAGACAAGAAATACTTTGGAAAATTAGGGATGACAGCAGATTTTGAAGACGTTTATAAATAAATGGCTCCAAATTCATTGGCACTTTTGCTTTGGGATTTTAAAGATTAGTCTGTGGACTTTGTCTTACAAAGATTTCCTTTCTTAGAAAAGCCGAGAATGACCGACTTGAAAAATAATCGGTCGATATATGTATATGGCGATAATTTGTTTTGTATCTTCTATTTTTTTTACAATACAGAGTAATTTGAAAAATTGAAAGTTAATTGTTTAATGCAGTCAATTAAAGTAACGCACAGAATTAACATAAAATATAGTAAGGCCGAGATTTTGACTAGGGCAATCTTCAGGTATATCTTAAATATGAACTACCTGTGCATTATATATATACAGGCTGTCCCAAAGTATATGGATAACGACTTTTTCTCGGAAACTAAGATAGCTAGAAAAAAAACTAAAAAATTCGTGTCCCAGTAGTTTTTTTTGTTAGAAATCCAAATTTAATTTGCAAATTTGTTTTGGTGCTTCGAGAAGCGAAATACATGCACCAACTTGATTTTTCCAAATGGAGAGGTGTGATTTTTATTTAAGAAATAGATTCCTTTATTTTTTGTTAGAAAAATTTACTTGAACGGTTTTTTTTTTTTCTGTGAGCGATATTTTACAAGTTATGAATGAAAACATGATTCTATAAGAAATTTCAAAATGATATTATAACGGTTTTTGATTGAATAAGAAGAAAAGTACTATTTTATTATAATTACTAGACAGATCTTACTCGAACTGGCCCCCACCATTAGAGATGCATACACATGCTTTTTCCTGCCAATTGTACCTTACGACCAAAGAAATACATCTCTAATGGTGGGGGCCAGTTCGAGCAAGATCTGTAATTAATGAGGAGTAAAATTTATAATAAAATAGTACTTTTCTTCTTATTCAATCAAAAAAAAAAGTTATAATATCATTTTGAAATTTCTTATAAGAATCATGTTTTCATTCATAACATGAGTAAAATATCGCTCACAGAAAAAAAATCGTTCAAGTAAATTTTTCTTACAAAAAATAGAGGAATCTATTTCTTAAATAAAAACCACACCTCCCCATTGAAAAAAATGAAATTGATGCCTTGTATCACACTTCTGGAAACACCAAAACAAATTTGCAAATTAAATTTGGATTTTCTAACTAAAAACTACGGGAACACGTATTTTTTAGTTTTTTTTTTTCTAGCTATCTTAGTTTCTGATAAAAAGTCGTTATCTACATACCTTGGGACACCCTGTATATTCTTGTTTATTAAGGATTCGTTAAAATTGAATAAAATAATAAATAGAACAGCAAAATGGAATGGATTCAACAATACCCAACAATTAAAAATCATAAGAGGAAAGGCTGATTGAAAACTTTCACTGAACAATAGTACAACAATAAATACGCCCATATAGGGAGACCCCAAAAAACAATTTGGAATTATCTGCAGATTCGAAGAAATTTTTACTTTTTGTAAGTACTTCAAGAAATTAATAATAATAAATAAAAATAAAAATAAATAAATTTGAAAAAAGTAAATTTTTTTTTAGTAAATTCATAAAAATAAATAAAATAAAAGAATCACACACTATTTACAAAATTTAATTAGTTTAAGAAAAAAAAAAAAAAAATAAAAAAAAAAAAATACCAGCTAATTGTTAAAGTTACAAAAATAAAGAAAAAAAAAAATAAATAAATAAATAAAAATAGAAATGTGCAAAATACATAGATAACACACATACATTTTAATTATTTTTCTCAATTTTATTTAGTTCCTTGAATTTCTTCCACTTGCTTTATCCAAAATCTTCTTATGGATCTTCACATAATAACTTCATATAAATAATATCAAGCCTTGAATTAATTTAGTTTCTTCTGAGTTCCAAGTTACTAGCGCTTCCTAATGGGCAATCTATACCATCTTTTCAGTTTATTTTAATTGTTTTTTTTTTTTTTATTAATATTTATTAAATATATTTCGTTGTAACAAATTTTCATTTTTATTATTTTTTAATCCAATTAATAAGTGTAAAGTTTATAATGAAACGTGATAAAAAAAATTTAATTAATTGATTTTTTTTAATATTTATTAAATTATAAAAACATTGTGTCGTTGCTTCGGTTCTTTCTTTTTTTTTTTTTTTGAAATTTTTCAATCCATTTCAACGCACTATTTCTTTGTATAGAAATGTTTCCATTAAAAAATACATATGTTTTTTTGTTTGGTTAGAGTAAGATGGGATCATCAGAAATGATTAGTACACAATTTAAATTGTTGTGAGTTGGATTTATTCTTCTTAATTTGAGAGATACTTAAAAAAATTTATAACGAAATACAAAAAAAAAAAAAAAAAAAAAGATGTGTATAAAAAATTTGAATTAAAACAAGAAAAATGAACTTTAAATTAATTAATTAAAAAAAATAATAAAAAATAAAAAAATAAACAAAAAACATTAAAAAAAACAAATAAATATCGTTCACTATCAATCAAAATATTTAACAATAAATAAAACAATTAAAAAAAAAAAAAAATTAGAAAAATAAATTAAATACAAAGATAAAAAACAAGTACTATTTCTGCTGCAATGTTAATTATTTTTATATATATGTATATCCTTCACCAGAGAATTAATTAAAGCAGTCTATGGAATTACATTTTTTTTTGCTTTTAATTTTATTATTTTTGTAATTTTATAAACATGCAATTATTTATTTTTATATATTTTTTTTTTGGGCATCTCCAATTTTGTGCTTTATTATTATATGGACGCGGAATTTAAAAAAAAAGAAGAAGTTTAGTTTAATTTATTCGATAGTGAACGATCATTATAAATTATAAATGAAGCAAAACATCATTTAGTGAACTCTTATTACAGGAAATAGCTGGCTGTACGGTTTCCTGGAGAGGAAATGTCCGATGACTTTGTAGAGTTTTTGAACTTATAAGACCCCCTAGCTATCACGAATCACATGGAAAGTTGATTGCCGATTCGATTTCTCTATATTTAAGAAGAAATTCCTACTTAGAAATGAATTAGATTCGCAGAGTTGGAAATCATCAGAGATATTTTCCGTGATAGCCTCCTACTTTTTGTGGTCATCGACTGGTTTCTGAGCGTTCGCCCATCATCAGGATGTTTTAAGTCGAAACAGTGTGATAACATAGATTTGCATAGAGCAAACAGTGCGTCAACTGAATTTGCTCTGTGCAAGTCTATATTATCACACTGTTCTGACAAAAACATCCTGATGATAGGCGAACGCCCGAAACCGCTCGATGATCACAAAAGGAAACAGGCTATCATAGAAAATATCTCTTATGGTTTACCATGAGTATTGGCCAAAAACAAATAAAGCTTCAGCGATAATTCTTTAGAACATTTTTAAACTAATTTCTCATGATATTTCAATTTTTACTGTTTTCAGCGTTTTAAGGCGGCCAAATGAAGCTTTGAACATGGATATTTTCTTTTGACACATAACTTTGATTTGTGCCCATTATAAAGTATTAAAAACGACAATAATCTTAATCTATTCTTGATATTTGAAACGATTATTTCAAATATTTTTTGTTTCCTAAAATTGCGCCTTTTCAGGGTTCTGGCATTAAGGATCCTATTATCTATTTAGAAATGATCAGGAATAATGTTTTTTACTTTACGAAGAAGCTGATTGGAAGAGGAGGTCCAGTTCAATCACCTAGATCCCAAAAATATTGAATCTCACAAAATGCAATAAATAAGTTTTACGCACCTCTTTCGTATATAAATTTATTTTAGAAGGGAAGAATATTTATGTTTACAATGGTCAAAAGTGCACCACGTGATTGGCGTTAAGGGTAAATATAGAGCGGAAAAGATACCATCAATGGTGGGTGGATTGGTTGAATCATGTTGGAAAAATTTATCACCTAATAGGCCGAAAAGTTGAAAACTATATTTAGATCTTTGAATATATAAATCTAATTATGTCATTAGGAAAAAATAGGAAAGTCTGCGGTGATGTAGCACAGTAAATAATAACTTGTAACCGTGGAAAAGTCCCAAAGCATTGACCTATACTATTATGTAATTATTGAGAAATTTGTTTGTATGATTATTATTATTTTGGCGCATCATCAAACTGTGCAATAAACATGGGTCTTGAGGTCGGGACTGATGGGATAAAGTTTCACGGCCCATCATTCCAAATGGTCAAGGCAGATTATCGAATAAATTTAAAGAAATACTAAAAAAAAATCACGAATCAATATTACACAAAGTTGAGAGATTCACCGTGGAGACAGACAATGGCAGTCATGAAGCGTTAAGAAACTTTGAAAACTATAGTCACGATGAAAGAATGTGAAATGTTTTGTTTTTTTTTAACTAGAAATAAGAATTCATTATGAAGTATTGGTTTTTTTATATCAATCTGTTCTATTTTACAATAGTTTCGAACGAAAAGCGCTAGCAGATATTTAAATTTATTCCGAGCTTAGGACTGAAGGAAAAAAATTATGAAAAAATCTTCATTACAAAAAGATAAAAAGAGTTTTAAAGGAGCTATTGTCAACTCATTTCATTTCGTTTTAGAGAAAAACCGCGCAGCCAACTCTGTCCTGTATCAATGGACTTTTGAAACAAAATGAAATATTTCCGAGATACAACTTTATTTTATCCTTATTTAAAGCCAAATAAAAAAAAAAAATTGTATAAATATTTGGAAAACCAAAAAGAAAACTGAACTTAGTACTCATTGTTTGAATTTCTTTTTTTAAATTTAATTTAAATATATTTTTCCAAACCCTGAGAGTTAATTCTATGATCATTTATTTATCTATTTTTTTTTAATTTTATTTGATTTTTTTTTTTTTTTATACAATTAACATTTATATACGTGATAATCATTATTAGGAACTATGTTACGGAAATACAATTATTACAAAAAAAAAAAAATATCATTTACAAATTATTTTAAAATTTAATACATTATTTAAATTAATAAATTAAACTCTGTACACAAATGACTACTTGAAAATATTTATTAACAATAGTTTTATTTTTTTTATTTTTTAGGAGGGAAATTATTAATTATTTAAATGATGAATTTAACTATAAGAGAAATAAAAATGCCCTAGTCAATATTTACAAAGAATGCAATTTATCTTTATCTTTATTATTATTTCATTATGATTTTTAAATTATCATTCTATCTAAATTTATTGCACTACAATCAGTATTGCTTTTATTTGCATTTTATTTAGTTTTTTTTTTTTTTTTTTGGAGAATAAAAGGGATTTTGGTTTGCATAATTATTACTATGTTTTTTATCAGTAATTACATTCTAAATACATATTTTTTTTATATAATAATACTATTCGCTTTTATATGTTTGCTTAACAAGCATACAAAAAAGGCTTGCAGGTAAAAATAAATATAAATAATAATTACGTTAAAGACTGTCTTATCTTTGGCTGTTAAGTTTTTTTTTTTTATAAAAGACGTGTTTTATTAATTTATAATTTTAATATCACGCCCCCTCCGTTATACTTTTCTTTTTTTTTTTTTTGCTTTTATACATTTTAAAAAATATCGTTTTTTTTCTTTTTTTTTTCTTTTCTCGTTCATGTCGTAAAAGGTAATTACATTTAAATCTAATCATTTTTACTTAGCAATAATAAGAGGAGGAAATGCCCAGTTTGCAGAAGTAGGACATAGGCCTATACATACTACTACGGTTGTAGACATCTTTAGTATCGCATCGTTGACCTTTGAATCCTTCCGCACACCTACAACATAAATACACAATATTTGTAAAGAAATATTAAAATTTAATAAAGAAAAATTTTTTTTTTTTTTTTTTTAATAGATAAATTTAATTTTCAAATGAAGATCTTTATTATCAATAAAGATTACAAATGATCCATCTGTTTCTGGAATTTTCCTTAGTTTCATCCATTACAATATAGAAAGTACAGTTAATGAAACTAATGTCAGACAAAGGATATTGTGAAGTATATCGAGCACAAACTTGCGGCCGGGAACAGATGTTATGCAGCATTTCGGTCGATGCTGAAAAGTAGAAGCCTACCCAACCTAATTGTGGCCTTACCAAATACAAAACCGTTATAAGACCGATTGTATTGTATGGTGCCAAAACATGGACACTGACTGCAACTAATGAACTCCGCTTGAACTGCTGGGAGAGAAAGATTCTGCTTGCGATCTTCGATTCGACTGTGGAAAACGGCGTATACCGGACAAAAACAAATAGGAATTTAAAAGAACTCTATAAGGAAGAAGATCTGTTGGCAGCTGTAAAAATGGCTAGATTGCCTTGGTGGACGAGACTCGGATTCCAGGAACATTGTATGTGGGACACCCTGGTGGGAAAAGACACCGAGGGAGGCCTAGACAAGATGGTTGCAGGGTTAAAGGATGTTGTTTAGGAACGAAGCAGTGAAAAAGGAAGGCAGTCGATTGAGAAAGCTGGAAAGCTATTTATGAGGAGGCCAAGGTCTTGCAAGGACCATAGAAATTTACAAAATATTGAGTACCTTTTCTTATACAAAATTGTGTCAAATCGTACCTTATATCAAGACCTTAATATTTCTTATCTAGCCAAAGTTGCTAAATCCAAATATAAAAATGCCAGGTAGTTTAAGTAGTTGAAAGCGTCTGTTTAGTGCTATTCTTTTAAGTCGTGTATGAGGATTCTAGGTAAGTCTTCGGTCTAAGTAAAGCCCAAGATAGCAAGCAACGTTGACCACTGGTAAGGGAATTAAGTTGTAGTAGATTGGGGGAAGAGTGATGCGTTGAAGAGTGAAGGTAATATCTGGGGACTTGTTTTCATTGAGTTTTATGACCAATTTTAAACCATTTTTCTAGGAGCAGAGATGGGTTTGGAGATTTCTATGGGCTATTACGGGATCATTATTGGTAGACAGGATAGTGGTATCATCAGGATGTGTTGGGATGGTATAATAAACTAACATAACAATTAATAGGAATAGATAACCCCGCCATTCTCCAAAAAAACAGATCAAATGAGTTTTGCCGGAGAAATATTTCAAATAACAGATGTAGCCCTTTATACGGGAGTTAATATTATAACAAGTTTAAAGAAAATCGTTGGAGCTGTTTTTGAGAAAATTGCAAAAAACTGAAAAATCCATTCCGTGAAATCGTACTTCCGGTTGAGAAATTTTGACAGGTTAGTTCCTGTCGGATCCCTTGGTGATACGCACAAGTCGACAGCTTGAAGTATCTAGGAGTCATAATTGACAAACTCACCTGGAAGGCGAACATCGACCGCACATGAATAGTTGCCTGGGGCTGTTGAATCAACTGAGCGAAGTGGTTAAAGTTTATTGGGGACTAGGTAGTGAAGCCGTAGAAATAATTTATTATGGTGCAATTTTCGCCTATAATTCTGTATGCAGGCCCGCTATGGTCCGACAGCTCGAAAAGAAAGTATAATTATCGTGGTTACTAAAGTTAATTACATTACGAATTATCAAGGGTATTAAGACAATTTCGTACTCGGCAGCATGTGTTATGGCTAAGTTAGTACCCATAGATATACAAATCAAGAAAATATCTTGAAAATATCTAATAAGATGAGGTACATTAAGTTATCAGCAATACATCCGCAGGGCACCGATTTGCCACTATCATTCAATAAGTGGACGCAGGAAAGGGTGGTAAAGTTACAAGAAAATTTTCTATACAAACTAAAGATATATACAAATGGAAGTAAATAAAATGAACCCATGGATGCAGCTTTTGTTACATAATTTGACGGTAGGATCTTGTTTGAGGAGGAATACAACTAAAGAATGATTGTTCAAATAATCAGGCAGAACTTTTGGCAATTACTAAAGCGCTAAGCTGGATTTTTTTTCTCTACACTGCAAATATACAGAAACTGCCACAGTCTTAATAAACACAGATAGCCGCACAGCTATAAACTCAATAAACAACCCAACCTCACTGGTGGAATAAGTTTGACGCTGGTAGCTAGGCAATTTGATCATAACTTTTAAGTACAAGTTGCATGGGTAAAATCTCATTGCGGCACCAAGGACATGAAAAAGCAGATTAATTGGCTAAGCTGGCTTCACACACGGAAGATATGGAGGTTGGGTTTTCGAGACTTCGTGTGAACTGCTCTCAAGACTTCTGCAGATATTTTAGTGGAATGGAACAAAGTTACCAGAAACTGGTATTTTGATCACGGAAATTTTGTGAGATAGCAGGAATTACTTGCACCAGTACCAAAGTTTGTTCTTGTGATGATGTAGCAATCCAGAGTGTCAACCACATTATCTATTACTGTGGAAACTATGAGGCAGCGAGAAGTAGACGAAGTAGCATACGAAGGATATTAACCACTGGAGGACGTTGGAAACTGAAGAAGAGGCACCTCATGAATAAAAGATTTGCAAATTTCTTCATAAAAGTTGTGAATAGTATCAATGTGCATGACTTTTAAATAGGATTAAATTCTTCCAGTATTTATTTATTCAAATATCCACTTTTGTTACCAGAGTTTGAAAGTTTACAAATTCTACCATCAATTACGTTCTATAAATAATTGTATATTGATGATACTATAGATTACAACACATGTAATATAGTATGGAGCATATGGAATATAAAATCCCCCTAGGAAAGGTTACTTTCAAGGGGAAAGCTTGGAAAAAAAACACTCACACAAAAAGACACAGATTATTTTCTAAAAAACACTTTTTTCGACTCCAGGAACCTCAAAATGTGAATTTCCGGTGAAAACTCGATATCGAATATTTGACACGATTACAATACATCATCTTAGCAGCAATAACAGAAAGTAAAAATGTGTTATTTTGTAAATGTGTTTAGAGGTTACGAATATAGTGGCCTCTGTTTAAACAGTACATATGAAAGACCACATTTCCACAGTCTTAACAACTAAAGCTGTTTAAATATCTGAAAGCGACCAATTTTAAGTAAAATTACTTACTCTAATGTGGTAATTAGATACAATTAATCTAATGCCTCTATTCATCAATTCTGGAATTCTGGTGTGTATTCATAAAGTTAATAACTATTAATAAAGACAAACAAGTGGTTAGACAAACCCGCATTACTCGTGTGATTGCAAGTCAGGCGCTGCCGGCTGTAATACTATGTATTTGTCGGACGATTACATTTTTACTTTCTCTTGATGTAAAGATTCTTAAATTTCTTTCTTTCCGCATTAGTGTATATTTGAAATCTGTTTGAGGACATTCAAAAACTGATTACCTTAAAGATGGGTTGCAGCATCATTATTATTATTTTTTTTTTAATTTAAGGCGTGTCAATATCTATGGTCATAGACGCCCGGCGCTATCTCAGTGCACTGCTGGCCTCCGGACAGTGTTCACTCGATACAGACACCATTGTCCATCACTGGACAATGAACTAAAGAGGGTCCTATGAAGTAAAAATCTAAGGGCAGCACAGCTGGACTCGAACCCGGGATATCCGCGTGGGAGTATTAGTATTCATGCAAGAGCGTATTTTTTGAAAGAGAGTTCTTAGCTTCACTTTTTTTATCTTTATAAAGGCCTTTATTAATAGAATTTATAAATGATTTCATCACTACACAGGGAAGGGTTTACTATTCTAGTAATAGTCATTCCTCAGAGAATTTTATTATTATTAATATTATTATTATTAATAATAATATTATTAAGGCGGGTCACATCTGAGGTCATTAGCGCCTGGAGTCTTCTCAGTGCATTGCTGGCCTCCGGACAGGGTTCTCTCGTTACAGGCAACAGTGAGCTGTAGAAGCTTAGGATGACAAAATCTAAAGGCAGCACTACTAGGCTCTAACCTGGACCTCCGCGAGCAAGGCCCGCTAATTCTGTAACTCCTCTAAGAACTCTGGGCCCTTCCAGCACATGCATGATTACAAGTACTTTGAGAATATATTTCAACGTATGTATCTCTTCGTTTAAAAGTAAATAATTAACCGGTTTTTACTAATTATGAAATAAAACAATGCTATTACAGTGTCTTATATATTAATTTTAAATGAATTATTATGGTATCTTGGTTCAAATCATAAAAAGAGCCAGATTAGCAGATGCAAGGTGCGATGACATTGGGACACTAGGTTTCTGAAAAACATATATATCTGCAACCAGATAGATAAAGGAGTAAAAAACTACGTAACTATTACGTTTTATTATAGTTTAGGATATACAGAAAATTCTGAGGAATCTCAATACCAAAAAATAATTTTTGTAATAGTCTGACTAAAGATTCACGTGGCGTACCTCATACCAGTCTTTCGATTGAAGCAGAGATCGTTTCACCAGAAAGGTAACTGCCATCACAGCAAATTAAAATTGTTATGGAAGACCTTTTGCAACCTTCTCGATTTGACTATTTAAGAACAAATTACACTCAACCAATTCTTAGTTAAACACATTGCAGTCACTCTTTACTTCAAGATATTAACGAAGGTAATTCTCACGGCTCTGTCTGAACCTTGCCTTTATCTTACGATATTATTTCCACTAAAAAACTTAAGAACAGATCTTGTGCCCTTGAGCTAATTTTCCATTTCGGAGAGACGCTACTTTTTCTTAGGTGTTTCTTTTCTTTAAAGCCTTTAACTTAAAATGTCTAGCTTAGGACTTATGAGGATTTGGAAATCTATTGTTAGTGTCAGCCACAAGATCTACAAGACCTGCACAATATGTAACTATTGCTATTCAAGCAACTCGTTGCGTTTATTGTCCATTAATTATCAGGGGTCAAAATGCCACCGATATTTTCTTTTTAAGTTTATAAAAAACCAAGCAGTTCTCAGGCGAAAAAGTTTGAATACCCATTCATCATTATAAGAAATATTTTTGTAATAAATGTTAATAATCTATCAAGGTTCCTAGATTTTATAACCGCGCTCTAAATATTCAACACTTCATCTTTGCCAGTAATGTAAACTACTGAAATAAATATAGCATTTCCAGGCAAATTATGCTTTCTCAAACAGGTGATGAAACTGCAGCGTGCGTACCACAGGAATATAATAATGAAATTGTCGATGGGTGACCAAGCCAAGGGTTATTTTACATCTACATAAACATATAATTGTATCAGAATATCACTGCAAATCGCCAAAAGTTCATGAAGAATGTTGTTTGTCATTTTTAATTAATAAATGATTAAAACATCTTTAATCAAATGAACATTATTACCTTGTCAGTATGTGTGCAAAGAGAAAGATGTGATGAAGACCAGAAGAAGTAATAATTTTGAAATATTAAAATAAATTAAATGATTCACAATTTAATTACCGTGGATAATCTCATCACTTCAAGTGTTATTACCATGTTATCTAGTATGATTTTATATTTAATTATACTGAACAGCATTCTAGGTACTAAAGACGAGACGAAATCCATTAAATAAACTTTTAACTTGAGTGAGGTCGCTGTCCTCTCTTTTCATAAGATTTCCACAAGTCTGCACTCTACTTCATCAACTTTACTAACTGACGGCTGCAATACAAACTATATAAACTTCTTTTTTTATTGGAGCCGATTATAATGTTAAGTTATTAATGGCTTAAAAGCTTTCTATAAATGACAAATTTAATTAATTGATCAAGTTTATTGGTAAGTTAAATTACTACTTCATATATAAATATAACTCTTTACTTAAGACTGGGGCGGGTTTGGTGTAGTGGTTATGAGCTTGGACTTGTAACTGGGAGGTCCCCAGTTCGAATCCCGCGAATAACTGCTAAATTTATATTAGTTTAAAAAATATTGATTGTAAAGTATGTGGTTCCGCCCCCCGGCCAAGACACCTAATTTGATAGTTGGAGGTTAAACCCTTATGAAAAAATTACTTAGTATATACCTCTTTACTTAAGATGGTTTGAAAAAATGATATAATGTGAAATTTATAAATGATCAAAATTTTCTTTAATGATTCTGTTAATATTTGTGTCATTTGGAATGGGAAATCATGTACGTTATATATTTTTACTTTCTCTTACTCCTAGTTTTTCTTACATTTGAGAATATTATGGTTTGGTTATTATTGGTAAATAAAAATAAAAACTATATTACTATAGTAGTTATGTGTCACTAGCCTGCAGTTTAGTATAAGTCCCTAAACTTGTGATCACGGTAAAATTGTCAACACAATTTCGTTGAGTTCAACGAATTTTTATCAGTAGTATTGCAGAATGTTCTGCAGTTTTTGCACTGAAGAGAAAAGAATGAGGAAATTTACTTAGAAGAAGGCTGAAATGTCTGTGTGAATATTAAAGATATGCTTGCTAGTTATTTGAACGACAATGAAAAACAACAACTAGTATATTCTTGATCTATCAATCAGTTTGGGACGAACTGGAACAAGAAAAGTGTTACTATTTACCACAAATAATAATATACTCAAATCACCTTCACAGATCTACATAATGAAAAAAGAATTTGAAAAATAAGAGTTAATAGCTCAAAGTAATGAGCTAACTCGAATTAATGAACTATTAATAGAATAGGCCAAATTTACGATGAATTTTGTAAGAAACCTTAGCCTGCTTATATTGCACTAATCTACAATATATCAGAAATTTAATATTATGAAATCTACTTGTTTAATTAATTGATTTTAAACATATATCTTGCTAATTAAAGGAAACGTTGTGTTGTAATTCAAAATAATAAATTAATTTTTGGTACAATTATTTATTTATTTTTTTTTTTTTTTTTTTTTTTTTTTTTTTTTTTTTTTTTTTTTTTTTTTTTTTTTTTTTTTTTTTTTTTTTTTTTTTTTTTTTTTATAAAAACGAAATGTTATTAAACATCTCTTGTTCCCTTATCTATAAAAAAACAATCAGTTAAGTGTTTGCTTGAAAAAATCTATGAGAAAATGTGAAATGTGTGATTTGAGAAAATAAAAAATTATAATTTGGCACCTCTTTGCCTGCTGGAGAGAAGAACAGGACACATAACTTGTTAAATGAGAAGGAAGTGTTTAGGAGAAGAAGGGTTAAGTTAGTGACGAAGGAATTAGTTCCGGTCAAAGGTCGAGGAGTGGGAGAGTAACTTTCTGTCCCAGAACCGGCACATTTATACTTTTTTATAAGAACAACCTGAAGTATATAGGTCCTTATACTCGTAAAAAATAGTTTAATCAAAAAGTGAGAAAGAGAGGTGTGTGATTGATAGTTTAAAATTAAATATTCCTTGAACAAAATTTCTAATTCTAGCATAGTTCCTAGTAACAGAAAATAGATTTAGATAGACCATTACGCAATAAATGGGCCTCCTAGTACTTTCCATCTTTTCATTTTCACAAAAGTTTTCGTCCGAAACTAATATGGGATTCCCTAGTTACTGGTATTATATCAACAAAAATCAAACTTGAGTTTCTGGAGTCTTACTGTTCTTGAGCTGTATTGTGTTAGCAAATGTCCAGGACTAGTGCGTGACATAATTCCGATTTCAAATTCATTACCAAAAATGCACCAAATTTGTAAATTGCCAACAAAAATTTAAGAAACCCCTCAAAGGAATCGAACCGCTCGTCCAAAGACTGAAGCTCTAGCGTTGAGCTAAAATGTTTATCCAAAATTTGTTTTCAATCAGTCATCATATCTATTGATTTTTTTTGTTTTGTTTATGTAAAAATTATTTTTATGGGAGTTAAACATTCTTATAGCAACATGATCTTTAAATAAATTAAGAATTTTTGAAATTATTTGAGAATACGCTAGAAAATAATGGTTATAGATATTTCACTTGTAACGTGAATAAAATAGCGTTTTCAGAAATAAGTGAGTAGGGGGGGATTTAGTTCATGTTTTGGCCGAAACAATTGTTTTAATTCTTAAAAATTTAAAAGTACTTTAGATGAAAATTAATATATATATATATTTTTTTAATTTAATTGATTTTCTCCACGATAGCAAAACTAATGTACTTGACCGTTTGAAGTTTTTGAAGCCCACTCCGTTTCCAAAAGCTTAATATTTAAAAATTGAAACTTTTTCTGACGACTTAAAATGAAAATATTGTAAAAATAAATATCCATTAATAATGTAAGACATTGATACTTGTTTAAATAATATATTATACTATTTATTGTCATGTTACATACATAATATTTATTGTATATACGTAAAATATGTAAAAACTTACTGGCATACAAGTTCTCCTACGGCTTCGTAATATGTACAGTTACCGTTGTTGAGGCAATATTGTTCTATCGGACACGCCACCCCGAACAACGGCCATAACGTTGTGGCTGTAACACATCAAAATACATATTTTTGTATTATATGAATCTCTCTGCTGGAAAACAAAAAAACAAACAAGCAATATTGAAATAAAATCAAATTTTACAATTAATTTGAAATTTGTTTAAAACAATTACAGTTTAATAATTTCATTATCAGTTGGAAAAGTGTATTGCATGTTTAAAATAAGAAATTTCATGACTATATTTGCAAATATTTGAATAATTTGAATTTATTAATGATTGTACTGAATGATATTTTAGAACCATTTAATATCAATTTTCCCATAAAAATATATAATGTATAAATATATATGAATATATAATGTAAACATTTAAAGAAAATGTAGCCATTTCCGTGAAAATTGTCAAAGAAAAAAAATTATTGAAAAATCCATTTAGTAAAGTACTAACTTTGTTGACGAATTTTGATGGATAGCTTTCTGTCGGTTTCGTTGGTAATACCCAAAATGAGAACAAAATTTGAGCACCCTGTGAATTTTCGTTTTTGAATTACGCTTTTGATATTCTTTCCTAAATATTTACATATCACACTTACATACATAATACAAATTAAAAAAAAATCACTTTTTCGAACTCAGTGGACCCTAAAACATGCACCCTTATTTACTGGCGAAAGCAATTTCGAAATTTTTTTGACACGATCGCAATTACTTCCTCTTAAAACAATATCTACAATTTCACCATAGCGTTTCAATTGCTATGCCGAAATGCTAATTCAAATTTCAAGCATTCTCGGCGATCTGATTTCTTCTTGAATCTAGTAAGTCTCGGACAACTAAGCTTTTCTGATAAACATACATTCCTCAGCAATTCTCAAATGCGAAATAATAAAATCTCATACAACACATTTAATTTCTTTAAAGCCGGATTCTCTGACGCAATAAAAACTTACAATCCCCTCCCTCAAATGGTTTTTCTTAAATTCCAGAGGCATCAGAGTTTCTCGATAACACCCCCCCCTCATTATCAATTTTAGCGTAAAAAATTGAATGAATTTTTTTTTACAAATAAACATTGAAGAAAGTAGTTGAATCTTGCCGAAAATATTGCAAATCATTGAAATTGAAGCGTTTTTGGTCCGAAACTATTATGGGATTCCCTAGTTAGATTAGATTAGATTCTATGGGGGGGGGGGGGTTGACTCTTCAGCCTATGCCATCGTCAACCCCAAGGGTCTATTGTGGCACCCTGTAAGAACTTTGGAATCTGGAGAGGCTCCTAGGTGGTCAGTTAAGAGCACCTTCCATCAGAGCACCCTCTCGAGTCCTAACTGCCTTATTAGACATAACAGACCCGAGAGAGACCCCTGGCTGAGGCTTGCAGACGTCAGCTTCTCCTCCCCAAAGAGGCGAAACCTCAGTCATACCAAGCCCTCTCACTGACACAAAACGTGCAGTGATGTTTCCTCTTCTTCGTGACAAAACCTACACAGGCTATCCATGGGCCATGCCCATGCGATGCATGTGCTTATTATATTAAGTCTTCAATGGCCAGTGAGAATGCCAACTGCTATCCTTATGTGGCCCCCCGGCCGAGTTGGAGTAGTTCATCAGTTAGCCTGTACGAGTAACTATGAATGAACGCCTTCCTCTGCCTTTGGCCTATGGTTTTAGTTCACCATTCCCTTGATCGATCGTGCGTCCATGTTCTAATAGATGCGCTGATTCCCTAGTTACTTGTATTATATCAACAGAAACCAAACTTGAGTTACTGGAGTCCTTACTATTCTTGAGCTGTGCTATTCACTAAATTCTAAAATAAAATGATTTTAATATAAACAATAGTTAAGTTTGGCCGTTGTTAATAAAAACAAGGAAAAAGTTGTTGGACTGGCTAGGGCCAATAAATTAACTTAAATCGATTAATAAACTTTAAAAGTTGAAAAATAGTTTTCTTTGGACCCATCCAACCCCAACACTTTGCTTGTGAAATTATTTTAAGCGTTTTACTGACGATCAGAAAAGATAAAAACTCTGATAAAAACTCTGATTGTTTGTAATTTAGCAAAATAATACAAAAGTTTAATGCAAATTGATTTTTTTTTTTTTTTTTACAAATATTTATATTATAGACATCATTTGTATTATAAACATTTATACTATAAAATACATATTATTCAGCCAAGTTTAAACAAAATCTGAATTGAGATTAAAAACAAATGAAACATAAAATGTTTATTTAGTTGACTTTCACGCTAAATTATTTGAAGAGGGAGTTTTTTTATTTTAAAACATTTGTAATAATATTATTATAACTATAGAGGAGAATTATGTAGTAAAAGTTTTGGGGAAAAAACATTGGTATAAACTAAATGTAAAGAAAGGAAAAGGAAATTTAATAACATTGAAAACTAACTTTGAAAGCTGGGACTAGAAATATCACTCTGTTTTTAACAATATTCAGCTGGTATTCCTTTTTTATTTATATAGGCACCTTGTTTTCTTGTCTTAACATTGCTATTACAGCATTTTTAGTTTCTATTGTAATAGGTAGTTTATTCCAATTTATTTCTATTCACAAACATGTCTTTACTTCTTTCCCTTTAAGCAAGTTATATGTAAACATAGTCATTACATAGTATTTCTTAAAGAGCATTAACTTACTGGGGTAATGTTTGTATTTTGGGACAAAAAAATGATAGTGCTAAAATGTATTTTTCTTTTTAGAAAATCTGATTAGGAATCAAATAAGATATCGTGCATCAATTCCCGAATTCCAATTGATTTTATTTTTTTAATCCAAGAAATGGTGAAATTTTTCAATGTACTGAAATGCCTTGTGGGACCAACAGATCCAGGTCCAGACACTTTTATTAGAGAAAAGATTTTCTTGTTATCTTCCCCAGAATAACAAATGAAATATACTTTCTCGATAATAAAAATCAATTAAAAGTGAAATAACTTTTTTGAGTGAGGTAAATATGCCAGAGTTAAAGAAAATTGTTGCAGCTATTTTTCAAGAAAATCAAGAATAATGAAGAAACAAGAAAAAAAAACATTCATGGTTTCTGAATTTTGTTGAGAAAACATTGCGAAAACTTGCATACTCAAACTGCATATCAATTTGATCATCTTGCGCTTTCATGTTAGTAAACATGCTGTTCTCACAATAATAGATACATACATAGTGCTGATTTTTCACCCTAATTGCTCCTAGCCTGAAAGCCTAGAATTAAACGATAAAGTGCTACTCGATTCCTAGATTTATCTGGTACTCCTGTATTATTAATAAGCTTAATGTCATTGTACTATCCACCTGTCTCAATTACAGCTGATAAAGCCCGCCTTGAAGCAGGTAATATCTGTACTCTTTCCACAGGGTTAAAAAAAGAATTGCCAAGCTTCTCACTGAAAGAGGATACACCTGTTTCGACGAAGTTCACTGCATCGACACGGATAGTTCAAGCAGGTTTGCCGACATCGTTGCATTTAAAGAGAAAAAAGATGCTTTGATAATCGACCCAACGATCCGATTCGAAACGAACGATCCCAACCAGGGAGTGAAAATCGACGAAGAGAAAAGGCATATATATGAGAAATGCATTCCTCACCTGCAAGAAAAATACCGGGAAATGTTCGGGGATCGTAACTATATCGTAAAGGGTTTATGGTTCGGAAGTAGGGGAGCAATACCCCGCACTACGAGTGATTTCTTCGACCAGGTCGGAATAGACAAGATTCATCTTCTGACCATTACCGAGCAAATTATACTCGATTCGCTTGGTATTTTACATAACCACTTATATGGTCAATAACGACAGCCTGGTCAAATTTCATTTATTTTAATTTTTTTGTATTTTGTTTTAGTTCTTTTCTTTATTTATTATCTATTGTTAATATTCCATTGTTTTCTGTTTTTTAGACTTGAGATTTACATTTTGTGTATACAGTTACGTCTTGTAGATATTATTTTTATGACTTGTATTTTTTACGAATAATGACAGACTGTGTTTTGATTATTTCTAATAATCTTTATTAATATATGTTAAACCTTGACTCGAACAATGGTAAAGATGTTCATAGAATTGATTGGTATGCTGCGTTTGTTGAGCAACTCAATTTAATTGAGCAGCCACACATTTCGCACAATTTCTTGTGGAATAATGTGCTTTTCCCCTTAATCTAAACCATTAGCGCAACAGTCCCTGAGGAGTCCCAGACGGCGACATTTGTAACATGTGAAATGGATCTCCATTCGCAATTTAATTTTAACTTTGATAGATTGCGTGTCTTGTGCGCAGTAAAATTATAAAGCACTGTCCACAGCTAAATCACTCAATACGTCATATGAGGCGTGATATATCTTCCTACCACAAGAGATTCAAATTCTGACCGTAGGAGAGAAATCGAGATCCGCCTATCTAACACCGAATTCAGAACTATGAAGTTAAGGGGATGTTCAGAATAATAGATAAACGTTAGCTAACATATTTAAAGGAAGTCTGTTATTCAGTCTTGCATACACAACCATCAAGTAAAAATCATCACCAACGCTCTGCCAGCTCAGTCAGGTATTTTCTCACCTACCACACTCTTTACTATATCAACAGTGTAAAGTCCTTGCAATACTCTGTTTACTCATTTAATATATTCAGTGTTCAGTCAGTATAATTTGTTTCTCTTCATTTTTCTCTGTCCAATCCCACAAAAAAAAAAAAATACGCTCTACATAGCCTTCACTACCAAATCCGCTTAATGATGGTTGTTGACCAATCTCACAGGAATCTAGCTGCCCACATACAGTTCAAATGAATAAAAAGAAAAGAAACAGTTAGGTCCGTATTGCTGAGTAATATATGTAATTCGATCCCCATAGCATGCTTCCTTTTGATAATTCTGACCAGTTTCAGATTATTCCTCCATAAACAAGATTAGTTCATCAAGTGCATTGTTGACTTCCATTAACAAAGTTTTACTAAATGCTAACATTGATTGATTATATCTGAGAATATAATGGTGCTATCACTCTTCAAGATAACACAAAACAGCCAACGCTACACCATTCTACAGCCAACGCTACCAAGATCACCATTCTTCGCTCAGTCACTATGCCCTCTATATACAGTTCGTCCTCTCACTAAGTGTCATTCTGTGTCATTTCGTGTGTATCCATCATATATCAACTCTCTACACGAACTTGATGAACGAAACTCGAGACTTGCAGGAAAATTCTAAATTGGTCAGAGTTAATAATAAGAAGCATCTATAACGAATAAAATTCCAGAGAGAAAAAAATGCTTCTTTTTTTTTTCAAAATCAAACCTCTAAAAATCTAACAATTCGATAGTGAGAAACTGTAAAAGTAATGAAGGATTATGAGGGCCAGAAACAATTAAATCTGGCCAGGAAGTGGGCTTTATGGATTACAAGAATACAATACAATTGACTTATATTTTATTTAAAAACTCATTTGATTCAATAGATTTTTTGGCTTAGTAAGACTTTCGTGACATAGGAGTTTTTTTTTTTAAATTTATTTTATTAAGAAATTCACTCATTTGAGGAGATCCTAGTAGTAAATTTAATTCATCATACCTTTATCTATCTATCTATCAATTTGCAGGGCACCCAACAAAATTAGTGATAAAAAAAAAAGCTTGTAAGAAGTTAACATTATTAAGAACGTCTTGTTATATTTACCATGTGAACTATTCAATAAGTATTTACTTACGTCATATTATAAAAGAAACTCTCCCCTAATAATAGATGAATCGAATGATGCTAGTCTATTTTTATAATTGGAAAGGGCATAAACGGAGGAATAGTGGTGCAAGAGTGCTAGTATTAGAACTAGTGTAGGGTCAATTACAATTGGCGGGGAGTTTTAACTAGATGATAGAGAATGATGGCTAGGAGTGGGTAAAAACATATAGGCTAGGCGGAGAATGTCATGGAGGGGGGGGATTTATCGGTAGTGATGCAAAGAGGGAGATGCCCTCATCAATTTAAAATTTGTCACGGGGCCAGCAAGGGCCGCCGTCTGAGTTAAAATCTGACACTGACTTCGTTAATATCTCGTTTATATTTTTCATCATCCACCCTCTCTAAATCTCCCTTTGAAGATCCTCAAAGGCTTAGAATTTTAGAAAGTATTGAAGTATAATAATTAGAAATTACTATGGGAGTTTCATTTAGAATGTTTAATGTTTTACTTTTTCTTATTCCTAGTAAAAACTAGGTTTTTTTTTTCATGCATATGTACTCGTTTTTTTCCAAATATAAGTTTTCATTTAAGGGAATATAATGCTGAAATTTACTAATGATGCAAGAAATTCGCAATAAAAAAGAATTTATAGCATATTGAATTATGACTTGGACGCTTAATATCTCTATGGTTCATCTATTAATTGTATAATGGAAGTTTTAAAAGCTAAAGGAGATTTAATGAAACTAAATTTTGCCTAAATAGAGGATCCAATGTCACAATTCTTGTTTTATGTGCAATCCGTTAGTGCCTGAGATAACAGGTCAACTTTGATGAGAACAGAGAGTAGCAAGTTCAACCAAACTAGCCATAGTAGCTGGTATACTCTTAGAATAAGCAAGGTGCTATCACTCTTCAAGATAACACAAAACAGCCAACGCTACACCATTCTACAGCCAACGCTACCAAGATCACCATTCTTCGCTCAGTCACTATGCCCTCTATATACAGTTCGTCCTCTCACTAAGTGTCATTCTGTGTCATTTCGTGTGTATCCATCAATTTACCATCATCATTCCTTCTACCATTACAAAATTACACTCACTTATTTACTTAGTTTTAATATTAATAACATCTATTAGAGCTTCAAAGCTCCACGTAATCCACATCTATCAAGGCTTCAACATAATTTTCTTAAATTGTTTTCATCCTTTTTATAATATTTTTTTTTTAAATTTCTAAATTTCATTAAAATAAACTCATTTTCAATCCCATTTCATAGATTTTTTTTTTTTTAAATTAATATACAAATTAAGAATAAAAATGTAATCACAACCAATTATTTTTTTATTTATTATTATTTTAACTAAATTTCCCTCGTAATATTAAAATTGAAATATTCATTAACAGATTAATAATACAGTTGAAAGCTGAAGTGTTTCTTTGTCAGGGTTATAGTCCCACAATTGGCACTTAGTCAATAAAAATTTCCAAGTCTATATTTAAACACAGAATGATATTTTGGTTACATTAATAATATTAGATAAAAAAAAAAAACCTTTTTCTCATATTTTTTTCATTTCCCATAAATAATAAAATTAATTAGAATTAAATAATTTAATTTTCAAAATTGTAATTAATAATTAGGTGAGAGTTTAGAAATCAGAAGTTTAAAGAGAACTATACATAAGCAATAACCACAGATAAACTAACACACTAATTTTTTTTTTTTTTTTTTGTTAAAGAATTTATACTACTAATTGTGCTTATAGTCTGCAAAATGATCGGTTTTTATGTGAGAAAATTATCTCGAGCTCATCCCATAATTGCCAGATTTAGTGAATTAGCAGCGGCCTCTCTTGGATGTATGAAATTATTTATAAAATTTTTAAAGGATTCATTTAATTTAACTGCCCATGAAGTTCTGTTTGTTTTAGTTATACGCCTACTGTAATGAGGTTAACTAGTAAGTGAATGTCACAACTATTTAACTGCCCATGAAGTTCTGTTTGTTTTAGTTATATACCTACTGTAATGAGGTTAACTAATACGCGAACTTCACAAGTATTTAACTGCCAATGAAGTTCTTTTTATTCTAGTTATACACCTATAGTAATGAGGTTAGCTAGTAAGCGAATTTCACAACTAGTTAACTGCCCGTGAAGTTCTGTTTGTTATAGTTATACACCTACTGTAAAGAGGTTAACTAGTAAGGGAACTTCACAACTATTTAACTGCCCATGAAGTTCTTTTTATTCTAGTTATACACCTACAGAAATGAGGTTAACTAGTAAGTGAATTCCACAACAATTCAACTGCCCATCAAGTTCTGTTTGTTTTAGTTATACACCTACTGTAATGAAGAATACTAGTAAGCAAACTTCACAACTCTTTAACTGCCCATGAAGTTGTTTATTTTAGTTATACATCTACTGTAATGAGGTTAACTAGTAAGCAAACTTCACAACTATTTAACTGCCCATGAAGTTCTGTTTGTTTTAGTTATACACCTACTGTAATGAGATTAACTAGGTTAGTAAGCGAACTTCACAACGAAGTGCCATTTCTTTCCAACCAATCTTATTTTGAATAAACCAACCACAATTTAAATATGTATGGTAATTCATCTCGTTTAATCCCTACCACCTATTTTATGGCCATTCACCCAATTAAACTTTTATAAACATTGCAATTTTAAAGAAAACTTGTGAATGAAATTTATATTGATTACAAATAAGAAAAAAGTCGTGTCACATCAGATTTTCGGATCAAATTTTCGACACTGTGTATTCACATACATGTTTTGATCCCATAGGTAAGTTTTTTAGCAAATGGTGTGTGTATGTGTGTGTGTGTTGTGTGTATATATATGCGAAAAAAATATCTCAAAAGAAAAATTGCAGGATACTGAAACTTGGTATTTGGTTTAGGTACTTCCACCGCACCAAACACCAAGGTTTCGTCCGAAATCCATCAATTGAAAGTGCAACTTTACTGAACGATTTTTTTTTATATTTAATTTTTATTTGCAATTTTCACAAAAATGGCTCCAACGATTTTCTTTAAACTTCGTACGCTATCCACATACATCAACCTTATAACTTTTATTTTAAATATTTACCTGAAAAAATTTATTTTTTGTAGGTTATGAGGGAACAGTAACTTTATGCTTTTCTCTGAAGTACCACTTAGTATAATATATGGTTTTTACCATGTTGAGGATGTGAGTCAATGGGTAAGCTTAGCCCAGCTGCATTTCGTAACAGTTCAAGAGGAATATTCCAACCACTAGCGCTCGACTCAAGTGAGCAAGTATTCTTGCGGGAAGATAAGGTCAAGAAACCATTGCAACCTCCACAATCAGGACCGTATCGTGCAGTCAGCCGAGGAGAAAAAAAACGTGCGTCCTTCAATTACCTGACAAGGAACTGACGGTATCTCTAGACCGCGTTAAGCCGGTTTACTTATTAGCAGTGGAAAATGACGGATTACCCACTAAAGATCTTTAAGGAGCCATCTGGAAACCGAGGAACGCCAGAGATTGGGAAGAACAACCGAAAGAACTCTACATCCGAAGCGGTGAGCTGTCGCACCAAGAGTGGCCGGGTTGTCAAACCTACCGTGCGGTTTCTGGACGCCGTTATGAGGGGAGGAGTGATGTTGAGGATCTTATTTAATAACGTCGTCAAGTCGCCCCTATGTGTTGAGGAAATTTCGAAAACATCGATACCGCCGGTAATCAAATAGCGGCGATATCGATTGTGGGCGGCACATTCAATCAGGTGATTTTTTTTTTTAGTCGCAGTCGCCTTTTGTTTCTTGGTCTGAGTAAATCTCACGTGGTCGCTTAATGTGCGAATTCTCCAGGAAAATATTCTTCGCCAAGCTTTTCTAATTAAGATATTGATATAGCGATAGCTGAAGTGTTATCCAACGTTAAAAAAAGGTTGCAACCTCACGAACTGTTAGTGAATCTTATTTCTTATTATATCTGGTCCCAACAAATGATAAGAATAGTATTAATGGATTCTGTATTAAGAGAATTGTAAGACTAGATATAGAGTTTAATCAGTTGTTTTTAATTATATTATAGTAAGTTATCTTTAACTTTGGCCAGTTATAAATGTCATGTCATACTTAATTTTTTTAATTATTGTGTTGATTAATTTTTTGCACGATATGTTAAATAAATTTATTGCCGTTTGATGCAGTTTGTTATAGCGTGCAAAGGGATGTGTTTATTTGGACACATCCCTTTAAAACAACCAATTATATAATATTATTAAACAATAAACCATTAATGAAATTCCAAACTTGAAGAAAATCGATTAATCAAAAGTACGACTTAGCAGACATTTTTTAAATTTTTTTGGAGATATTTCTCGAAATCGGCTGCAACGATTTTCTTTAAACCTGAAATGCTCACTGAAAAAGTATCACATTTATTTGAAACATTTTTCCAAAAATTAACTGTTTTTAGTCAGGATTTTTGTTATGTTTAAATTTAAACTAACGCTAAATGGTCTTTGAGCAGCCCAGAATGTCTATCCAGGTACATCTGTCTAATCCCTTCCACCTTTTTTTCATTCCAACCCAATTAGACGTTTATAAACATTGCAATTTTAACGATTGTTTTTTTGTTTTTTTTTTAATTGTATTAATTGCAGTAAGAGAAAGTTGTGTGAGTGTTTCACACCAGATACTTTCTCTCACTTCTAGGAAGAGGAAGTATTGTAATCGTGTCAAATTTTCGATATCGAGTTTTCACCGGAAATATCCCTTTTAAGGTTCCCTGAGCCCAAAAAAGTGGTTTTTAGCAAATGGCGTGTGTGTGTGTGTGTGTGTGTGTGTGAACAGTATACCTCCAAACGAAAAACCATAGAAAGTTGAAACTTGATATTAAGTTTAGGTATCACCATAGGATGTGACAGTACATTATCTGCCAAAATTCCTCAACCGAAAGTACCACTTTACTAGTTTTTTTTTTAAGTTTCTCAAAAATGGTTCTGACGATTTTATTTAAACTTAGTGTAACAACTACACATATAATCAGCTACAACTTCTATTTGAAACATTTTTCTGGGAAAATTCATTTTAGGGCAGTTATGAGAAGGGACGGGGTTACATTTTTATCTAAAGTGCTACTTCAGTTTATAAGACAATTGTGCCATCGAAAAAATGTTCATTAGAATTGAATATGTTATTGAAATTCCGAGTTTGAAAAGAATCGGATAACCGGAAGTGCATTTACTGTACCACTTTACTAAATTGATTTTTTCCCTTTTTCGCGATTTTCTCAATAATGGCTCGGACGATTTTCTTAAAACTTCTTATATAAACTAAACATACAAGGATCTACAACTTTTATTTAAAACATTTCACTGGTAAAAGTCATTTAAGGGCATTTTTAGGGGAGGGGTGGGGTTATGTTTTTCTCTAAAGTGCTATCATAGTTGATTATATAGTTCTATCATCCAAATAAAATTATTAGAAAGGAATAGATGGCCAAAATTCCAATTTTCAAGAATATTAGTAAACCGTAAGTGCGCTTTTACTGAACAGTTTTCGACGAATTTCATTAAATTTGGTACATAAACTGTAAAATTTGTCAATTATCATTTTGAGAACTGGAGTAAAACAAAGTTGTGTGAGTGTTTCACACCAGATTTTTTTATGTACATAAAACTTGATGTTTTTGACTTCTAGTTGCTCCATTTAAAACGGTTTCTATAGCTCCCCCACTTATGTAAGGAAGTGAATATCTCCTCTGTCACTGAGAAGAAATTTTAGAGAACAGAATCAATTTCAAACTTTTGGCTATCTATTATAAATATGTTGATCATTAAATATTGAACAGAGGAATCTAATGCAACTAAATTTTGTATGAAATATATTATAGTGTGTTTATAATATAATTATAGTGTTTATTTATGTAATTTTACATGTTTATAATTGTAATTTGTGTTCTACTATATGAGTGCCATATTCTTAATTAATGCTTTAATAAAAAATGGAAGGGATAAGAAGTGTAGAGTTACAGATGATGCTGGTCGGTCACAAGCTGTGTTCTTCACTCTTAGAGAATAGCACACATGAGACAAGTCGGCTCAAACCTAGTCTAAAATAAGCACACACCACCATCGCTTCCAACACGCACTTCTCTGACGTACGCACCATTTGTATACTCTATACTAACGCATGCACTTATTTCATTTTTAATTTTTTGTTTATACAAAACACAGGCCGATTTTCTTATAGTCAATATTTTTTTGCAATAAATAATATTGATTTTTTTTTTTATTTTTATGTTTTGTTAATTTTAATTGTGTGCTTACTTAATTGTAAAAATTTTCATTTTTTAAATATAACATTTATTTAGTTTCTATATATTTTGTGAAACGAAACGACATTAACCCCATAACATCAAACTGAAAGAGAAGTGATGCATGTCAAGAAGCATTTTAAGAGCTCTTAGGATTACTGAAGTTCGCGGAACCTAAGTCTTCTAGGTCGTATATTTGTTTTAAAATGGAAACATATAAAAATTTAAATGAAACATAATGGAAGTAAAATAAAGAGTGATTTCTACTATTATATCAATATAATATTATATTATACACTTCTAGAGCCGAGCTGCTCAAACTGGGGACCGCGACATCCTAGGAGGCCATGACATAGGCTGGGGATTTGTGAACATATGTGATATAATAAAATGAAATTTTATAGATGGATTATTATAATTTTATAGATTTGTAATTATGTACGAATTGAACATGCCAATATATGGTACATGAATGGATTGATAACCGCTGACGGGTTTGTGGATGGAGTGTCTAAGCCAGAAGAAAACCAGAAGTTTCTCAGCATTTTCCAAGCGGAAATTCACGTAATTGGAAGATATGTCCAGTTTAACCTCAACAGGAAATATGAAATCAGGAAATTGTAATCCTATCAAATAAACAGGCTGCCATTAAAGCACTAAGCATATGTCATCATTTCAAAAATGGTATGTGAATGCTTCGGCAAACTCCAAGGACCTGGGCACAAATAACAGAGTAACTCTATTTTGTATGTCAGAGCATGGAAGTTGTGTGATTCATGCCAGGGTTGGCAGGGTGTGATATGGCCGACACCCTGGGAAGGAAAGGCGCTTCACGCTTCAACCCGAGATCTAAACCCTTTTATAGGATACGTTACCAGCCTCTTCGGGAAGAGTTCAGAAATGAGCAGGAAGTGAAAAGGCCACAGCTCTGGTAAACCCTTCTCAGGACTGAAGCAAGCTAAGTCTGGGCGGTTTTAACCAGAAAAGATTTGAACTGTACATCAGTCTGAGTGAAAATAGGCTTCGGGTTTGCTCAAGGGGCATTGTAGACTCAGGATACATCTGAAGAAGTTGGGCCTCGAACAAAATAGCTCCAGCATATGCTGTGGGAAGATAGCGGAAACTCCAATACACGTCCTAATGGAATGCGACGCTATTATACAGAGAAGATTTCGAAGTATGGGTAATTACCAGGTATTGGAGCAAGAAAACCCTCCTTAGAACCTTCCAAGATCTTGAGATTTCTCTGGAGAGGTGGTGTACAGTGAGTGGTCTCATCCTGACACCAGTGAGGCGACACAATAGACTCCTTTGTTTGGAGTCACAAAAAAAAAAAGTGCGATTTCCTTCTGGTCAATGATAAAGACCATCTGCGTATTTTGTGGGCTTCCTTCATAAGTGATAAAAATATTACCGTTTTGCCTCAATGTTGACTTAAAATAATAAATTATTGCAGCTGTAATAGCACATAATTTAAAATCGGATGAATAAACAATAGATATAAATCAAAATTTGGAACTAATACAGTTTTGCCCAAGAGTGCGGATATATTGTCGTCAAAAAATAGAATCCTTTACAAGATACTTTATAACTAAATTTTAATAGTGGTGTTGATTTATCAAGTCATTTTTTTAAAGGGTGGGAGATAAGAAATTTCAGGAGTATACTATAATACTAAGAATAGATAAAGTTTGAAGAAAGGCAATGCCATGTTTAAGTAAAGTTAAAAGCTTTTAAAAATAATAAATAAATATGAAATCCAAGCCAGGTTAATACTAGAAAATATGTATGTAAATTAAAATGTAAGAAGGCTGGCAGCAAACGGCAAATTGGAGATAATCATCATCTTTCAAAACATGCTATTTATTGTTCACTATTTTCTAATGTCTAATCATAATTTACAATAATACCATTTTGTTATTAAACACACACACAGAGTAACAACCTTATAACCTCCCACACATACAAACCACAAGTGTCGAGTGAAACGAAAACATTGCGTTTGAAGTGAACTCTCTGCACGAAATTGATAGAATTACTCTGACATTGGATGAAAATCCGAAACCGGTCAAGAACAAAATGAATATGCATGCTACGACGGATAATATACCAGATGTTATCCAGCACTGCGGACATATTCACATATTCAACAATTTTTTTTTTTTTTTATTAAATATTACAATTACTGTGATTAATTTTTTTATTCCCGAATTTTTTCTTTTCAAATAAAATGATTAGATATATGCGATTAATATATACGTATTTGATATTCCCATTAATTTATTGCAGTATAATTTCTATTGGTCATGACTGAGGTGTCATCTATCGGCACTGAAACGAACTTAGAATAATTTTCGATTTTAATTCTTTAATTAAGCCGGTTCTCTCAACAATAATATTTAAATAATTTGTAATAGTGGATTTAATATCAACAGAATTAATTTAAATAATAAATAAGGATACAATTTAATATCTGAATAATTCAAAAAGTAATAATCGAAATCTGATATTAGGTTCACCAAACGGTCACTAGATCGCAGAAACTAACACTAAACTTACATTGTCGAACTTCTTAAACTTAAAAACATGTATTAATATATTTACTTTCAATAGAAGATATTTTGGAGTCAAAATGTATTATTTTTTTTCCTTACTGATGTGAAGCGGAATTATTACAATCGTATAAAATTTACGATATCAAGTTTTCACCGGAAATATACATTTTGAGGTCTTTTGAGAGCGGAAAAGTGGTTTTTAGAAATTGGTCTGTATGGGTATGTATGTATCTGGTCAGCATAACTTGAAAATGGAAAAAAATCATAGAAAGTGCAAACTTAAAATTTCATTTATGTTCTACTAGGAGGGGACCTGATAATAAAGGTTTGGTCAAAATCGCTCAACCGGAAGTACCGTTTTACTGAATTATCAGTTTTCCATGTTTTTGAGGTTTTCTCTGTATAAAAAAAAAGCTCCAACGATTTTCTTTAAATTTGTTATATCGCCTACAAAGTGCTACAACTTTTATTTGAAACATTTTTCTGAAAAAAAAAAATCATTTGAGGGGGGTTTTGGTTGAGGAGGGGTTGGTATACTTTCCTCTAAAGTGCTATTTCAATTTATTATATAATTTTATCATGTGATTATTAATCAGAATAACATATTTTGCCAAAATTCCGATTACAGTATCAGGCTATTGGAGTATCCGGTTGATTAGAATTGCGACTTTACTGAACGGTTTTTCAGTTTTCTACGATTTTTTCACGAGCATCACTAACATCGACGAGTTTCATTAAACTTCGTATACTAACTGTACATAACAGAGACCTGTCACTTTTGTTTGAAACTATTGCCGAGAAAATTCATTTTAGAGAGTTTTCATGAGAGGGCAGGTGATGCTTTGCTCAAAAAAATCTTCAATAAAGTAGAGGTTCTCTCTGCCAAGTAAATCTAGAGTAAGAATAGTTTATGTGTTTGAAGAGTATAAGCCGATTTTAACTATGTAAATTGCTGTGAGAGAAACTCGTTGAATGTTTCAAACCAGATTGTTTTAAAACATTTTTATTGGTCAGTAGGTATGTTAAATAAACAATCTTGACTCAATCAATTTATATGAACTTATTTTTTGTGGCATAAATTTGAAAAGATCTCTAAAATGAAATATAAGTGTTTTATCCCTTATTTACAAATATCAAAATAAAAATATGCAATGACGTGCGACTCTTATTGCAAATGATGCAACAGTTAATGGGGAAAGAATTGATTATATTTCTTTGCTATAGAAGTTTTTAAAAAAAATTTAATAATAATAATACTTTATTTTGAAAATATACAAATAACAAAAAAAAAGAAATATAAATAAGAAAATAGAACATGTGAAAACTGAAAAATAAACAAAGTATTAAATAGCATGGCAAGAGCCGTCTGCCAGAGTTTACTACTTAGTTTACAAAAGAAAATGAAAGAAAAAAGAAAAAGTACGATAGTATTACTTGAAAAATAATAATAAATAAAAGTATATTACTTGAATTAATGAACAAAAAGAATAAGAATAATTAGACAAAAAATATAAATGCTAATAAACTAAATCAAAATCCAAAACCGAACAGTAAGAGTATTTTAAATGCACTGCTATAAGAAAATATAAAAAATAAAAAATTACTAAGGAAGATCTGAAATCCATTTATACCTTATTTTCCAAGCATGGCGGGCGTATGAAATCAAGGTGCAGTATGAAACCTTGTCAGTTAAATAATTTATAATTTCGCATCTTTTAAAAAAGCCTTTACCAAAATACAGACATCTAAGTTCTGAAAGAAGAGGACACTCACCCAAAAAGTGGTACAAGTCTTCTTGGGCATTAGAATTACAAAGAGAGCACTTCTCAATATTTGGGTCTCTTTGTAACCATGGTCTATAATTTAGGAAAAGTAACTCTCCTCTGAGTTCGAAAAACCAACGAAGATCACGAAATTCTAAGTCATTAAAAAAAGACATAGTAGTCATATCTCTATGGTCAGAAATCAACACTCTGTAGAGAAGAAAACGATCAGAAATCATTGCACGATTCACAGCCTCCCCAAGGCGAGTGGCCTCAATTTCAGATAAAAGAACAGACAGAGCGACACTCCAATTAGGTAGACTTTCTAGGGAGCCGGAGAAATTTGAATTGTGAAGACGAGATAGGGTGAGCCAGTGTTTAAACCAGAATATGTTTTTCTTTATTATCTGAAGAGCGGTGATCTTAGGAAGGCGAAAATCATCCATCGACAGGACCTTAAGACAATATTTAATATGCAGCCTCAGAGTGGAGGAATGAATAGAGCCCAAAGCAGTCCCAATGATCAACATATAATTAGGGGTACATGAAGGCAAAGCAAACAACTTTTTAAGGAAAAAGCGTTGGAATTTCTCCAAACAGTCAAAAGCTTGAAAGCCCCATAATCTGACATCCGAAACACATGACAGCCTGCGAAACACTGTTAAAAACTTGGAGTTTTGCCTTCAAAGGGACATTTTTATTGAGGATAAAACTAGACCAAATCGTGTTTACGCCTAACTTAGCTGAGGAAATCTTACTCTCAAGATGAGGAAGGAAGGACAATCGGGGAGTCAGGACAACGCCGAGATATTTGTATCTATTAACGATTTCTATCCGTTGTCCTCCATAGAACCATTTCTCCGAAGAAGATAATCTACAACCGTTCCGAAAAACCATTATTTTAGACTTCCTAAGGTTCACTGTGAGATACCACTGATCACAGTAGGACTCGAGAATTTTAATGTTTCTCTGGAGGGAAATCGTGTTGTCGGCTATTAAAACAATATCATCAGCATATAGTAATATGCTAATCCTGACCCCATCGACGATCACTCCCCCCCTCCAAGAGCAAGTGTAAATCATCCACGAAAAGTGCGAACAAAATTGGGCTTAACAAACAGCCCTGCCTAACGCCCGAGCCCACACAGAAAGGCTCAGATATCCCAGCGGCACTACGAACCGACGAAACTCCACAAGCATACAACGCCTTTGTTACATCGATAAACTTTGTCAAAACCCCTAGATTAAATAATTTTAAAATTAATGAGGTATGATTTACTGTGTCGAAGGCTGACTTGAAATCAATAAAAAAACAATATAGTTTTTTACCTTTAGTTAATAGTTTGAGTTTGATTAAATTAGTGAGAATAAAAATATTATCAATTGCAGAGTCGCCGCATCTAAATCCAGCTTGGAATTCACATAGCAGGTTATTAGTTTTGACGAATTTTTCAAGTCTGGAAAGAAGAAGGGCTGTAACAATTTTGGCTAAAGTATCTAGACAAGAAGTGCCTCTATAATTATTTATATCGTTAATGTCACCATTTTTAAAGAGAGGAAATATAATGGAATGGCCAAATGAGTGAGGCAATACACCTAAGTCAAAAATATAATTGAAAAAAGCCAGCATTCTATCAACAAAGCAAGAAGGAGAGAATTTGTAGAATTCATAAACTGTGCAATCTGGCCCAGGAGCCTTGTTACATTTGAGGTCAGTAAGAATAGGTGTAAGTTCATCTAGTGTAAAAGGCGAATCGAGAATAGAAGAAGTAATAAAAGGGGCAGCAAATAAGGTAGGAGAGAGCGTATGAGGGTTTAATAAATTTTTGAAATGGGAAACCCACTTCTCCATAGATATGTTCCCACAAACGAAGTTCTTTTGGCGAAGGCGATTAACAAGTTTCCAAAATTCTTTGGAGTCAGTGGTAGCCTTAAATTGAGCATAGAAAGAAGAGAAGTACTCACACTTAGCGTTCCTACAGAGCATTATATAAACTTTCTTTGACTCATGATAAGCATTCTTTGCTATTAGAGAATTAGTTCTTCTAATTAGGTTCAGAAGATTTAGGAAAAAATCTTTAGGAAAGTTAATAATGACGAAAATTGTTGAATAAAAAGGTGGTTACGATGGTAAGATGTTTAAGAGTCAAACATGCAGTTTGTAAATCCTACATGCATAGATTGGGGATGTGTCCTTCCCCTCTATGTGAACAATGTTAACAAAATGAAGATTTTGCACACATTGCCATTATCTGTATTAAGTACTTTCAAACTTATGTATTGAAAAACAATTTTTTTTTAATAATATATCAAAATATTTAGAATCCCCTTTTAAATATGGAAGCACAATGTTTTCAGATAATTTAGTAGTTCTGCTACTAGATAATTTAGTAGTTCTGCTACTAGATAATTTAGTAGTTCTTGCTCTAAGTATTTTTTTTGGCTGTGAACAAATATAATAATAATTAATTTATTGCCGAACTCCGATAGACCTCATTTGTGCATCTACTTATAGATATAATAATAATAATAATAATAATAATAGGCGCTAATGACCACTGAAGTCGATGCGCCAAGAGGGAAAAAAAAAAAAAATAATAATAATAATAATAATAATAATACTTTATTTAAAAAAGAAATTATAATAGACAAATATAAAAATGAAAGAAGTATTCTACGGCAATGGTAAACCGTCTGCCGGAGCATCTACTTATAGATTCCTGTTAGGTTTAAGTCGAATCAGTCGGAAGATAATCAAGTACTCCACTCTTAAACAATATGATACTGAGATAGAGATTGTGTGTGCGTGCACGGTTACGGGTTTGTAAGTGTGTGTTAAATTATTTGCATGTATATAGTTCATTTATTTTGGGTATAACTATATTTATTTGGATGAAAGTATTTATTGGAGTGATTGTTTAGGAATAGTTATGATTTAGAATTAAAATCTTTAGTTTGAATGTTTGGTATGATTGAGTGGGGGGGGGGGATCAATACCGGGCAGGGGTGGCAACTTTTGGTCGAGTAGTAAGTGTTCCTGCACTATCTTAACATTGGGAGCCACTATCTCTTGGAGGGTTGGGTCTGAACTTATCGATAAATTCAGTTGCGTTTATAATTGTGTCCATCCATAATACGAGTAGCTTACTTTTTTTTTTTCTTTTTTTTTTTTAGGCTAATATAGCTGGAATTAGAATCTATCAACCGATAGTTAACGATATATTGTGCTGAACTGCTGATTTAATTCTGTTATACTTCCATTAAGTTTTATATATAAAAAAAAAATGACCCAAGAATTGTTGTGGATGGGTCTGCAGAGCTGGAAATCATCAGAGATATTTTCCATGACAGCCTGCCTCAAGTTTATGATGATCGACCGCTTTCTGTCATTCGCTCATCATCAGTATATCTTGGATAAAACATTGCGATAATAATCTTAACAAAAAAAAATTTCCAAACAGAATAAATAAACTGATTTTGCTGTGTGCAAGTCTGTATTATCACACTGTTTTATCAAGACATCTATGGGCGAACGCCTGAAACCGGGTCGTTGGCCACAAAATGAAGCAGGAAAATTTCACGAAAAATATTTGTGATAATCCAAGAATTCCCAATGTATTCAAGAACTTCAATTCCACATTGACACTGACTTCAACATTGTTACTGGAGATAATTGCATTTATTACTTTGCCTTGTTTGCTTCTTACTTGATGTTATAGCAGTAAGAATTAGCATCGCATTTTCGAAAGTGAACAAATATACCCCTTCTTATGGCGTTCTTTTTCTAATTTGGTCTGTCCACATCTGTTTGTGTATGAATAGTACAGAGACAACTACAAAAAAAACGGAAGCTCCTAGAAAATTGATTTCATATTCATGACGTGAAAGATTTTATTTAAAATCATTCAAAAAAGAAGTGAAAAAGAAAAGAAATAAGATTTATTGCTTTTATGTGAACTATATGATAAAAGTGATTTGGTTTGAGTTTTGGAGATGATCAATTTCTGTAAACTGGGCTCACTGTCCTTACAGAGAATTCCACTTATAGATTTATTATTATCCTATATCTAAAGTCATAAAGAAAAAGAATTCTGAATTTTTAATAAAAAAGCTGACAAGTTCACAGGGTGGTAAATATATTTTTCAGTATTCCCAGTAAACAACGCAGGTAATGCTTAAATTTTATTTAAAGGCACGCTTTATTTCCACTACAAATTAGTTTGTATACGAAACCGGAAAGCAAATTGTAGCCGTGCCCACACCTGGGGGCTAGTGCCTATCACTACAAATGAAGCTACTACGTACACAACAACAAAAATCTTCTTTATTAAATTCTCTGTATGTTACAGGTAATGCGGTGCGAACTTGACTCACCTCTATAATATTTTATTATTCTGTCTCTATATATAAAAACATTGGTCTCTGGTATTTTTTCTGTTATATAACAAAAAAATTAAATTGAAAAACAAACAAACAAAACAAAAACGCCAGGGAGCCCTGGCTGGAAAAACGCGACAAAAATGGCCTGCGGGCAAGCCGCCACAGAGCCCCCCTAGTAGCCTGCGGGCGCGCTACGATGGTTTGCTGTTTCTTCTGCGCCGCTGAGCAGGTGGCCCGGCTTGAGCCGATCTAATGCTACCTTCTGTTCCCTTCCGTTCTTGACGATGGTAACCGTTTTTTCTGCTCTCGCCAGCACTCGGTAGGGACCTTCGTATACTGGCGCCAAGGCGGGAAGCAGCCCTTCCCGTCGCAGGAGTATGTGGGTGCATGTCGCCAATTGCGCGTGCACAAATGGGTGCGGGGTGCTGTGCCATGTTGCTGGTACTGGTCGCACTCGCTCCAACGTGCGTCTTAGCTTTGTGACCCAGTTTTGCGCCTGTGTGGGTGTACCCGCTTGCTTATCGGGACTACCTGTTATCAGCTCCCCCGGTAGCCTCAGTGTCGTGCCGTACGTAATTTCTGCTGGCGACATGCCTGTGTCCTCTCGAACCGCCGTTCTCAGTCCCAATAGGACCGTGGGCAGAAGTTGCGTCCATCGTAGCGCGCCCGCACGCTAATAGTGGGGGGCTCTGTGGCGGCTTGCCCCCAGGTCATTTTTGTCGCGATTTTCCAACCAGGGCTCCCTGGCGTTTTTGTTTTGTTTGTTTGTTTTTCAATTTAATTTTTTTTTTTGGGGGGTTTGTTGCTTTGACACTGAGGAAATAGGCTTTACATACTCTTGGTTTCTTCCGGTTTAGTTTCTATTTTTTTCTTCGGGGTCACCAGTTTGTAGCCGTGCCCACACCTGTGGGCTAGTGTCTATCACTCCAAATGAAACTACTGCGTACACAACAACAAAAATCTTCTTTATTAAATTCTCTGTATGTTACAGGTAATGCGGTGCGAACTTGACTCACCTCTATAATATTTTACTATTCTCTGTCTATATATAAAAACATATAGTCTCTGGTATTTTTTCTGTTATATATCAAAAAAATTAAATTGAAAAACAACAAACAAAACAAAAACGGCAGGGAGCCCTGGCTGGAAAATCGCGACAAAAATGACCTGGGGACAAGCCGCCACACAAACAAACTTTATATTTCTCATGTTACATTATATAAAATAAAATCCAAGGCCAAAGACCGGGAATCTAATCCATACAACATAGCTTGGCAGACAACACCACTAACATCCAATATCGCGTACATTACAATTATAATACGTATAGGAAAATGATGATTCTCTTACTTAAGTTTGAGAACTTTTTTAATACGAAAATAATTATTCTTCTATTTATCACACAAATTTAAATTCAATGTATTACATCATCCCTTGTTATCCAAACACATATGATTATATAAATCCCATTTTTAAAATACCCATATGATTATAAATAAATGGCAATTAAGTAGGTTTTATTGCTTGCACGACCTCACAATAACTATATATTTACTAGCTAACCCGGCCACGCTTCGCTGTGGCTCAGTCTGATTTTTAGGAAAGTAAACAGAAGTATTACAGTTAACATAGATTCAGCAAGAAAAAACATCATTCAATTTAATATCCTACTTTGCGTTGCTGTGAACTGAAAGGAAAGAAAGAAAAAATGTTTTTAACTGAAAGTTTTTTTATTTATTGTAAAGCTAGTGAATGGACTACATTTTTTGTTTGTCCGCTTTCTGCATAAACATAAAGATCCGATGGTTTACCAACTTTGGAGCATGCGACATATAATTGCCCATGAGAGAAGCATTCATTTTCTAAATTCAAACCGCACATTTGCAAAGTTTGTCCTTGCGCTTTATTGATAGTCATAGCGAACGCAAAGCGTATTGGAAATTGAAGTCTTTTCATCTCGATCGGCAAGTCTGTCGGAATGAGTGGTATTCGTGTAAGTAGTACGTCTTCACCTTTATGAGGTCCAATGAGAATTGTTGCTTCAATTAGATTATTCATCAATTTTTTTAACTACTAATCGTGTACCATTTCATAACTTTGGCTGATTGATGTTTCGGAGTAATATAATTGGCACTCCAATTTTCAAATTTAGAATGTGTGGCGCTAATCCGGGAACATCAAGTGAATTAAGAAATTCCGTTGGAAAATTCACTACTTCACTTTGGTCTATCACTGAGTCAATGGATTTGTATGCCACTGTTTCACCTGCGATTCTGTTTAGAATGATGTTGTTCATATCGAGTAAGTCGACATTTTTAGCCGTTAGAATGGCTCTTCCGCTTTACCATGCATGATTTTGATAATTTGTTTCGATGCTTTGGAATACCTTGTATACCAATTCTTCTTCTGAATGTACAATATTGCAGAAATTAGATGGGAAGGTGATTTTTCCCGTTTCTGGATTTGTAGGAGCAGCGCCGTTACCGAGTTCGAGTAATTGTCTTGAAAATATGGCAGCTGATGGATCGTTTTGAAGATGAACTCTCATATTCGTTGTTAAATTAATTTTTTTTACTTTGCTCCAAAGAGTTTCAAGCAGGCATGCAATACATCAGCTAATGTTGAGCGAGGTATCAATGAAGTCACCGGATAGTAACACCAATGCTCCAATGACTTCTTATAAACCATTGTTCACTCAACCCATACAATAATTTTGCACGCTTGAAGAACCTTTCCCATTCCTGATGTTTTAGAAATGTTACATGTTGGGTTTTCTGTGAAGTGCATGTTTAGTGACAGTTTAAGAGCTGAATGCGCTGTTCTACCTCCTTCCATCAACGTAGCAGCAATACCTGAAGAAGCAAGTGCTAACGCAATATGGCGGTTTGAACGGATTTTAGCTTGGAATTTCCCGTTTCCATGGGAACTTCGGAATAGAGGTACTTGAGAAAGAGGTTCAGAGAGCGCGCCACTATCGCAACGCGTCTGAGTCAACCTCGCGAAACGCTTGGAATTTCCCGTTTCTGTGGGAACTTCGTAGTAAAAAGTATATATAAACACTCTTATAATAGAAATGCAACGTTGTGTAAAAATTTCAAGTCAATCAATCGACTACTTTTCGAGTTTTGCGGACAGAAACATACGGATGCTGAATTTTTATATATATAGATTAACTTCATTAAGAGTAAGTTATGTGATTTTCATATCAGCACTTTTTTTTTTGGCTAGTAGTTTTATTTTACTTTTCTTTTTAATGTACCACAAGTCTCCAGTTATAAATTTAATTAAAAAAAATCTTCAATATAATTGTGATTTCAATCATATCCTTGTTTTAAATAAGACAATAAGGAGGGAAACACATGGTTACATCGGTTCCATGGAGTAGACTGTTAAAACCACTAAAACACGCTAAGTGAGTCAACTAAGAATTTGCCGAACAAACAATTTGAAGGTCTTATATGGATGATAACATTTATAGATAATTGGTGAGATCTCAGACTGCCCGACTAATCTGATTAGATACGAACTCCTCGTAAGATGTCCATTCTATATAAATAATCAAAAAGAAATAGTTATAACAAAATGTCTAAAATTTCTTCAGCAATTTTCTTAAAAAGGACGGTAAGACCATCCACTTCTCAAAAGCACTTTTCATTAATAAACACAATTCACATCATCAGCGGCTACTAAATTTAATTTAATCTATAAAATTTTCCTTCAATAGGTTTATTTCCATAATTCCATTAATGGGTTATCACCCTTCACTTTATAATAGTCATCTCAGGAAATTTATGTCTCAATTTGTGACATTTCTTGCATTTTAGTGGTCTATCTCTGGCACTTGTCATTTAACGTTTTGCTACTATTGATTGGAAAATGTATAACTACTATTGTACAATAACATTATTGTCATTTGAAGAAAAGTATAATTCCAATTTATAATGTTAATTTAAAATAAAAATATATATATAGATATATGTGTGTGTGTGGAACTATTTGGACATTGAATTAATAATTTAAGATATAAAATTAACAACATAAAAAATTCTACGAATAAATTCTCTTTAGGAGGATTGGAACATCATTGTTATAAGCAATATATCAATATATGAAATTTATGCAAAGTAGAGTTGTTATCCGTGAAGATTCAATAGGATTGTGATTATTATAGCATATTAAAATCAAATATTTGCCTCATTATGCAAATTGAATAAAAATAATGATAAAAAATTGGTCAAAAACACTTGCTACTTTACTTTTAGCATATTCTCCTTAACTACTAGGATTACCGCCTTTAGTCAAAAGCCTCCATTCTATTTCTCTCTATCCTCCCAGTCGCCGTCCGTTAGACTTCGACCAGCCATTTCCTCCCCCAAACCATCCCACAGGGATTCCAGCCTCAAGCAACCACTCCTCCTTCATTTCTATGGCACCCAAACTATCTACTTTCTTGGGACATCTCCTCAGGCTCAAACTTTGTACGTGACCCTAACATTTTAACTTTTATATAGTTTTTGTCTTGTTGAATAGCCCTATTTATTTAAACCTTCATCTCTTTTCTTATTGGTTTTTCCCATGAATCTTTTCTCCAGAAATCGATTTCTATTCTTCTAATCTTTTGTCTTGTTTTGTGGAAGGCCAAAATCTCGGCGCTGTAGAGAGAAATTATTATTATTATTTATCTGTGGGGAGGGAAACTATACGCTATCGAAAGCCTCACTGGGCCCATATAGCTACCCCAAGAAAAACAACAACAAACTGGGTCTAGAACAAAAATCCAGACCCGGATCTAATCCACCTATCGAGGTATACTCTCGATGGAATGTTAAATTTTCTTTTCAGTTTTTTTTTTGCGTGCAATATCCGTCTCCGATTCCCCCTTATTTACACCGATTCTCAAATATTTAAATCATCTTAATCCTTTCATTCTTTCCATTTCAATTGCCGCTCACCTATCTAGCGCCCAACACCCAAATATTTTGTTTTTTCGAAAATAATCCTCAAAATCCAATGCATTCGCATATTCTTATCATAAATTCCAAATCCTCCTTTTTCTGGGCCAACACCCCTGATCGACTGCAAACCAATCACTTCATTTGCTGTTTCCATTTCGTCAACGGCTCTTTCCAGGAAAAGTTTAAACTAGATAATTGTCATGAAGCATCCATGCTTTAATACACTTGTTCCATCAAAATGCCTGGATACGCGTTTTCCTATCTTCACTTGGTATACATTACTGTTGGTACATAATCTTGACCAGTCTTTGGACCAAAATTGTATTTTAGATAGATAGCGAGCAGTTTTCTTTCTTTACAGAAAAAAAGTACCAATCAAAGAGCAATAGTAGCTCTTAAGAAGAGAAAAATCAAACGGTAACAGCAAGTGGATTCGCGCCCGACACCTCCAAATGCGAATCACCACATATAATAATTAATAATGTCATTATCGTGTAATTTAAGCCCGCAAGGGATATCTGTTGCATGCAGTTACTTGAGGAGTAGCAACCCCACGGGTTACCAGAGTTCAGTACTCCATGCACTTCGTCAGAACAGTACACAATGCACTCAAACTACATACACTCTACACTTTACAGACAGCCAAACACATACACAAACTAGGGTCTCCGTCCCTAGTTAATTAGCGTAAGCCAAGGGAAAAGGAAGGGATTAGCTCAGTGGTAGCGCGCTGGACTAGCAACCGGGTTCAGCTGGAGAAACAAATCCATGCTGCCCTTAGATTTTCTCTTCCTAGGAGCCTCTACAATTCACTGTCCGTGATGAAGCAGTGTTGTCTGGAACTAGAAACACTGCTTGGAGGTCGAAAGTGCACTGAGAAGGCTCCGGTGGGCACAATAGATCTTGCAGGTCGCAGTGCGATAAACCCCTACAACAATCTACAATGTAATTTAAGAAATATTTTGATGGGTCTTCGAAGTGTTGGTCTATAACACTAATACCAACAACCATGCTGAACAATACTATTGTAATATGCGCGTAAATTTGGTTTATAGCGAATTACTGACGCGGACTTAACAAGAGGATTGTTGGAGAAACAAATAGTTGATAGAATCTAGTTAAATGTACATGGCATCATTTAAATTTGTAGTAATGAGGAATGCTGTCTTCTAACGCCATCTTTACAAAGAGTATGTGTAAAGATTTAAATCTTATCAAATAAGGGAAAGAAACAGAAAAGAATGTTTCATTCCTCATTCCCTTCTGAACTAAGAATGATTGGCAGATTAATTCTTTTTATTTTCAAGTCACCGAATAAATTAGAAACATTAAAAAAAGGGAGGTAGGATACACTATATGACTTTCAATTGCTGCAGTTAATATAATTAAATAGGAATTATTAATCTTCTATAAATTTGTAATTTTTACTAAATGTCTAAAACCTAAACTGCAATGAGATGATACTTCTGTGTGAAGCGTGACCTAGAATATCCTAGAATCTCGCTCCTCCAATTTACTCTGAGATCTTGAACCCAGCACCCCAGATCTTCTCTAAAATAAATTTTCTAGAATTAAAACTGTTGCCGGTAATAGGACGTATTATACTGTAGATAAAATAATGAGGAATAGCGCGGACAGCCTAGGAACAAAGATTCGGTTGTACAAAACGCTGGTTGAGATCTGGTTGTTACCTACGGTAGTGAAACATGGACGTTAAGCAAGGTTTCCTGCAAAAGCTTTAGACAGGTTTGAGTGGAAAATGCTAAGGCGAATCTTTGAACCGATAAGGGTGAACCGTAGCTGAAGAAGAAGAAAACATAGAGAACTTCGAGAGCCTTCAACAGTATCCTTTGTTACTGCTTAGGCAGAGGCAGAAATGGTATGGCCATGTTTGCAGGAGGGCGAAGGCCAGATGGTAAAGAGTGTATTTCAGGGCATCGATAGGGCCCAATGATCTAACCGTATTGAGCAGGTCAAAGACTGTCTCGGTGTGTAGCGCCGGAAAAAGTCGAGAAGAAGAAGGAAGAATTAAACCTGTCCTTAGTATGCCAGATTTTTTTTTTTTTGTTTTAAATACTTCAAAATTCAAAATTTTACATTACATTTAATGTTTTTAATGTTCGTTACGACCGCTGTATTCAATGTTGTAAATTGGATGTTGAGATTCGGTCATAAGAAAGAACTCTTTTTAAAATTTCTACCGACGTTTCGGCAAATTTATTATTTATTAATTATTACTACTGGACACTAACTTAAAATTCTTACCCTAAGAAGCAATAACTTTGGCCGAAACGTCGTAAAATTTAAACAAGAGTCTTCGGGAACCTCAACATCCAATTTACAACATTACATTTAATTCTTAATAATATCATACAGATAATAAAACCTCTCATTTTAATCAAATAGCATTTAGAGAAAAGTCCTAACGTCACCATTCTCCCTGAAATCACCCAAAAAATAAAGTTCCGCCGAAAAAAAATGTTGTAAGCAGAAGTAATTGGATGTAAGTCAAATTTAGGAGAGGTTTTCACGAGAAAATCACAAAAAAAATGAGAAATCCATTTTTTAGTAAAGTGGTAATGGTCCTTTGACCGATTCGATCAAAACCTTATTGTCACCTGATAGAATCTAAACGAAATATCAAGTTTGAACTTTCTGCAATTTTTCCAATTATAATATATAATGTATGATTCTTTCAATTCTGTAAAATGGATGTGAGAAGGAGAGAGAATGAATTTAGGAATGAGATAAGAAATAAACTAGATGATATGCTCAACACTGTATAATGAATAGAACATACAAACTACAAGGACTTTACAGTTAAATAGAAGTTAGGTATCGAGAGAATAATCAAGTGACAGACTGGCTGAATAATAAGAAGGTAACAGATAGGTTGCTATAATAAATTTGAGAAGCAGAGAAATTGGGTTAGATAGATAAATGAACTAGAAGTAAAGCTGAACACACTATAATAGAAAAGTAGCTCAAGCTGCCTGGACTTTACACTGAAATATATAAAATGGTAGTGAAAGATTTAGGGTGAGAAAGAGAAAGGTTGTTGAAGCGCTGTGATTGCTGTGCGAACTCTGCTGCAAGACTCCTGGTAAACTCCCCCGTAGCTGTATTTAAACAATTTCTCCCACTCAAGTCTGCCCTAAGCTAAAGAGTGATCCTGTCTCTCTCTCTCTCTCTGCTATGGATCCCTCTCTTCGGATCCCATTACAGTTGCTGACTGGATGTACTGTTGTAAAACTGTCCTAAACAGTTCTGCAGTCGCACTATTTATATGAACCGAACTCTCCCTTCCTAATCTGGCAAAGATGGGGAGTAACTAACGTTTTATTCATTTTATGTCTGCTTCTTCGCTCTTGGATCCTATGAATCTTTTATGATCCGGATCCCATTACAGCTGTGATTCTCCTCATTCTGGCTGAACTAATCAAAAATTCTCTAAAATCAATTTCCACCATCATTTTTAGTAAAGAATTTTATTTGGAACATATAACAGCCTCACATGAACGAACGCCATTAATTCAATTTTTGATTTCAGAGATACTTTAAAACATACACTTGCTGAAACTGAACCGATCGCTATTTTAGTAAAATACATAGAATTATTTATTAAAATTTTTACAGAAAAGATTAACCATAGAAGTTTTTTTTTCTGTTTTTTAGAATTTTATAATTTATAAAAACTTTTATCGACATCACAGAAAAAGTTTTTTACATAACTGGAAGAGCTGCTAACCAAGCATAAAGATTCCAGCGGTAACTTGTTTGTTTTAATGATGTAAACTTTAGTAAAAGTAAGTTTTTACAGACGGATGTCATTTTCAATTTTTTTTTTTTTTTTTTTGCTTTTGCCTTTATTAATGAATCTGAAAAGCTTTCATGTTTCAAAAATCTAATGTAAAACCAATTTACTATAAAATTGAGATACTTTTTATAGTTATTTATCCGATCAAACATTACAGAATACCATTAGAAAAATGTTTATCCATCTGTTTTGTTAGTATACGTACTTCTCTTCAGGGTCAGCTCAGAAGGACAAGTATTTGCAAATTTCTAAGAAAGTTTTTGATCTGTTAGAGGCGTATTGATGTGACAAATATTTATTGTTTATATTGTTTCGTTGCTCTATTTATCATTCAATAGAAATATAATATGCCGGGGTAAATATGGGTGAGGATTTTAGAAAGTATAAAAACTTTAAGGGTTGATGAGGTCGAGGTTCTCTGATGGAACAGGAGCTGGATCTCTGATGGAACAGGAAAACAATGACGCTGAGAACAACCAGTCAGGGCATCTTACATGCGGAAATTTACGAAATCAACTTCGACAAGGAGTTGCAGATTGTGATATTAACCGGTTGTTAAACTTTGCTCATTTCCAAAGCCTTCTACTGCTGTGAGTTATTTATTTATTTATTTATTCATTTTTTTTGTATTTTGAAAGGTGCATAACATCAATGGGCCTATGCACCTGAACTATATTAAATAGATGCTTTACCTTTTAATAAACACTCTATATTATTGGAACATTCTAATAAAAAAAAAAAACAAAAACAATCTAACGAAATAGATACAATCTTAACCTTTTTATTTCAATTCAACTACACTCTACTCTTTTAATTTTGCTTGATTATTTTGGCAGATCAAAAACTAATTGATCATCAGTGCAGTCAGACATATTTTCTTATCATTCTTATCATCTATATTTGATTGTGTATTATTTACATTTACCCTGTGAGTACATTCATCCTTAAAATACTTTCATCCTTATAAAAAGAACATGCATCCTTATAAATGCATTCATTCTTATTAAAAGAACATGCATCCTTATAAATACATTCATCCTTATAAATGCATTCATCCTTATAAATACATTCATCCTTATAAATACATTTATCCATTAAAACACAATTAGGCTTCTCACACACGTCTATTTACAAGAGAGTGGAGTACTCTATATTCCTCGCACTCTATGAAGATTCTAAACCTATCCACATTCACACACGTGCCGGGATGCCAAAACCGACACAGGCCCACCTCACCCGTCCTAGAAACAGTAGCTCCCGAGAAATGTTGGAAGACGTCCTGCCAGTAGCAGGAAGTCAAGAGATTGGCCACCCCTGCCCCGGCAACCCCCCCACTTCTTTGGCACGTACATTCATACAACCTATTCCTACCCAAACTACTAAAAATAACGTTATTTAGCTCAGCCCACAGTTTTACAACTAAGTTGTGGAGCTTTAATGCGTCAACATGTTATTAGTTACAAAAGTATGGCAATTAATACCTGAAAAGAAGCAACAGGTTAGCGTCCTTTGGGTACCATTGCACGTTAGCGGATAAGGTATTGATGGATGGCTGGCAAGGTAAGATGCAGTAGAGGCCTTTTATCTTCCCGCTTCATTCTAAACGCATGCCTAAGCCATCTCAATCTATCCTTCTCTAAACGCATGAATACGTTTCCTCTCATCTGCATTACACCTCTGTCACCTCCTCGTTCCTTCTCTTCTCCAATGATCTCCTCCAAAAAACAATTTCCGTTGCATGGTATTTCCTTGGAATAATATTTTGGGAAATGGCATATGATTTTGGATTGTAAAAGCCATTATTGATATGATAAAATTCAATGTTAAGAACGGGAATCGAATCCATTATCACAATATGATAAGACGTGAAATGTGACGCGTGCACGTCTCTGACCACTCAACTGTCATGATGCCAAAATGCTTACATATTTATTAAATAAAATCCAAGGTCACAGCTGGACTGGGACGCTATCCCACACAACACACCTCAGCTTCACGCATCTAACTGTCATCTATAGTGGCGCCTAAGTAATGTCTTTACGACAAACATAAATTTTTTATCTTACGTTGAAAAGTCACAAACAATATTTTTTTCAGATCCTGTTTCCAACCTAAGAAATAAACAAGTTAAAATACTCATTAGTTAAAACTGAATTTTTTTTTTCCTGAACATGATAGATGAATGGTTTCAACAAACATCAAGCAATAATACCATTATTCTTCATCCATTATACTTTTTTACCTAAATAACATTTGATAAATGATCTTGCCCATACATAACAACTGGACGGACCCATGTCTAGTAGTGTCTGCTTTTTTCTTTTGGAAAAATGTATTCATTTTTATTTTAATAAAACCTATAACAACTTTATTTAAAACTACTTGTAAGTGTTCTAGATATTGGCCCAGATCTATTGATATTAAATCATCTATCGATGAGGATTTTCTGTGAAATATACAATATGTTTACGATATATATATATATTTGCTTTGTAATTTGTTATTTACAAATTACATTGCTTTATCTGTATAATGCTATACAATAAGCAAATATGATGAAGAGCATAGCTGGCGTGATAGTCTTGAGGAGAGAAGCTACCCATTCGTAACATCCGGTTGGGATATCAGACTATTAGACATGGAGAAGATCGCGGGGTCAGCGACTGCTCAACCGGCATGCAGTGGGTTGTTCGAAATAGTAATGAAGGCGAGATATTGAATTTAAGAGATTCATTATTATTATTATTATTATTATTTATCTTTGGGGAGGGACCAAACCCTACGCTATCCAAAGCCTCTCTGGCCCCATATAGCTACCCCAAGAAAAACAACAACAAACCGGGTCTAGAACAAATATCCAGACCCGGATCTAATCCACCTAAGATTCACCGCAATCCGAATAAATCGAAAAATAACCTTAAGGGAAAACAGCCTAGGCTCTTCCACAGACATCCTATTCCGACCAAAGGTCCTGAACCTAATTTCCTCACAACGCGGGCAATCAGTCCGCAAGATGGATGGGAGTTTCCTCCTCTGTCTCACAGACTCTACAAAATGGATCTGGCATGAACCCCATTATGTAGAGATGTCTCCTTAAACCACAATGTCCAGTAAGAGATCCAACAAGATACCTGAGAGAGCTCCGTGAAAAACACATCAAAGTCTCACTAATGGCCTTGTCCGGACCTCCGATGAGCATTTTGGACTGTCGAAAACCAACTGAGCTCATCCATAAGGAAGAATGCTGTGAAGCTGTCCATGTCTGGAAGCCTGACAGAAGTTACGTCAACAGCAGGTTTGGGACCAATGAAACGGAGAATGGCGCCTAATTTGGCAAACCTATCCACCTCCTCGTTCCCAAAAATCCCCATGTGACCTGGCACCCAGACTAGATACACATCCTTCAGAGAAGAAAGTTCTTCCAGTCTTTTAAAACATTGCAACACCAACCTGAAAGTGAAGATACATGAATTCAGCGCCTTCAGCGTAGCCTGGCTGGCCGAGCAGATACAAACACCTTTTAAGTTAGTGTTACGTACCCTCTCCTCCAAGATACAACAAACAATAGCATAAAACTCAGTCTGGAAAACTGTTGTCCATTCACCAAGAGATACTGCCAAATGATCTCCGGTCTCAAAATAGACCGCAGCTCCAGACCTACCATCGATTCTGGAACCGTCCCTGTAACACCGGAAGTAATTATCAGGTACCACCTCAGATGGACCCAATTTGACCAATCTTCCCTAGAAGGTAACCAAACGCTGTAAGAATGCTCGAAAACAAAAGTCTTCAACATTCTATGAGAAGGAAAATCTGTAACAGGAACCTTCAGAAGCATCTCGCGATGAATGGCAGAATGACCATATCGCTTACTCTGCCAAAAACCTGCCTGTTTAATTCTATAACAGGCTTCAAGGGATTCATATAACTTTTTAAATTTAAATTTTGTTTCAGAGATATTTTTCATGATAGCCTGCTTTTTTTTTTTTATAGTCAGCGACCGGTTTCGGGCGTTCACCCATCATCAGGATATTTTTGTCAAAACAGTGTGATAACATAGACTTGTACAGAGCCAATTTTGTTTGATACACTCACTTAGTGCAGACACATACATAGATATACAGGCACAAATTCACACACTTAATGTGTATCAACTAAATTTGTTCTGTGCAAGTCTGTTTTCACAAACATGTTTTGACAAAAACATCTTGAGATGGGCGAATGCCCAAAAAGAAGCAAGCTATCATGGAAAATATCTCTGATGCTGTCCAGCTTTGCGGAACCAATCACAACAATTAAATTATGCAGTTTCAATTAAATATGAAATGATATGAGGCATTTGGTTGAAGCCAAAATTTTAAGTCCATAAGTCCATGTAGATTTGAGTATGCAATCGTACGAGGTGTGTAAATTAAGTAATGAGACTGATTTTCTAGTGTTCGATCTGGCAACACTGGAGACGCGGCGCATGCGTGGTAGGGCAAGTAAACATCTGATACATGTCCAGTGCAAATTTGAAAATGCTAGAGTTGTCGACTGTCCGTAGTGACTTTTTTTGTGAGCAAGGTTTTTTCAGTGTGTTTTAAAAATGAGTGACACCAATTACGAGCAAAGTTGTGGTATCAGGTTTTGCTTCAGACTTGGGCACAGTGCAACGGAAACGTTTGAAAAACCGTGCCAGGCCTATGGAGACAATGTTTTGTCGAGAGCACAGGTTTTTAGGTGGTTTAAGTCGTTTGCAGAAGGAAGGGAATTAATTGAAGACGAGCCTCGCAGCGAAAGGCTTTCATCTTCAAGAACCGACGAAAATGTTGGCAGAATCCGCGATCTCGTGCGTTCAGATCGTCGTTTGACAGTCCGAATGATCGGCGAAGAGTTGAATTTGACTCACACAACCGTTCATCAAATTTTGACTAATGAATTGGGGATGAGAAAAATTTGTGCCAAAATGGTTCCGAAAAATCTTTTACAAGAGCAAAAAGACATCAGAAAGGAAAGGAGCCTTGACTTTTTGGGAGCAACTGAAAACGATCCCAATTTTTTGGAACGTGTTATTACAGGAGACGAGTCTTGGGTGTTTTGTGTATGACCCAGAAACTAAGCGTCAGAGCATGCAGTGGCACACTTCAACCTCTCCAAGGCCAAAAAAAGCAAGAATGAGCAAGTCAAAAATCAAATGCATGCTGATTTGCTTTTTTGATAGCCAAGGAATCGTTCACAAAGAATTTGTGCCTCAATGCCAAATGGTAAACCCACATTTTTACCGAGAAGTTCTTCTTGAGAGACTTCAAAAAAGAGTCATGCGTGTGAGACCAAACATCAAAAACAAGTGGGTTTCACTGAACCTGTTGGTACTATACAAAGGGACGATTCGATCCATTTTAGATTATGGGGCTAGCACTTACGGTAATACCAGGGAAAATATCTTAAAGGACCTAAACGTTATTCAAAACACTGCACTTAGAATAAGTTTGGGGGCTCTGAAATCTACGCCTATTAATGCACTGTTAGTCGAAGCTGGTGAACCTCCTCTTGCACTAAGAAGAAGATGGCTGTGCACAAAACGTTTAATAAAAATTTTATCCGATCGCACTCATCCTCTACACAATACAGTGAAATATAATTCTTCACCAAATGTGGATGTGAATAGAAGGGTGTTCTACAACTGCTTAAACAGCTCAAGAAACTTGTTTGATAATTGTCAAATAACTAATGGACACCCAGCATACCAGAATCCATTTCCTGCACAACTGCTTGAAATCAGAGCTACCTCCGCGGTAAATAATATAACCGAGGCCAAAAACGATATCCCTAAGACAATGCTTCAAATTGAAACCCTCTCTATGATAAACGAAAATTACAGAGATCATTACAAGATATATACAGATGCCTCCAAAAAAAATAATTACACAGGAATTGGTATTTATGACCCACAAAGACATTTGTCAGTTAGTGGCCCGGTGAACACCTCGGTGTCCATAACTAGTGCCGAACTTCTGGCCATTCTCAGTGCAATTAAGTATGCGCAAAATATAAAAGCGAATAACATTGTAGTATTTACGGACTCTAGAGCCAGCTGTATGATGTTGGAGAAAGGGTACTTGGGGAAAACTAAAAACTACCTAGTTTAGTTAAATGAAATTATAAAATTATTGGAAATGTCCTCATCTTTTAGTTTTCAGTGGGTCCCTGCACATATAGGAGTATCGGGAAACGAGGAAGCCGATAAGGCAGCCAAGAAAGAAATCAGTGGTTTGTATGCGGGTGCTAAATATCTTGTCCCGCTGTCAGAACTTTTTATTAAAGGAAGAGCTCTCCTATTGGAGGAATGGCAACAATTGTACGAGCAGGAATCACAGTACAAAGGCAACTTCCATTTCACATGCGTACCGCGGGTGAGCTTTAGTCCGTGGTTTAGGAAGTCTGGGCTGAGCAGGAAACAAATAATAAAGCTGACACGGTTAAGAACAGGGCATGCGCTAGTTAACAGGAATTTGAAAATGTTTAAGCTGGTAAACTCTGAGAATTGTGTTAATTGCAATGTTCTGGACACTGTGGAGCACCGAGTAATGACATGTAAAAGTTTTGACTCGTTTCGACAGAATTGCCAATTATTTAAAAAATTTCACAGCCTCCCTGACTTAATAATTTCAAGAAATCTGGCAAATTATAAAGCACTTCTCGCTTTTTTAGAGGAAGCTAAAATTATAATTTAATGAACTTATGAAGTATAGGATCTTAAAACATAGGTATCTGACAATATGGGTGTCTCGTAAAAGACACCTAGGTCAAAAAAAAAAAAAAAAAAAAAAAAAAAAAATATCTCCTATATTTTAATACACGGCATAACTTTGAAATGTGCCTCATCTCTCCTAGCTTTACCCTAACTATATTCATTTACCACGGAAAATGTCTCTGATGCTTTCCAGCTCTGCGGAACCAACCACCACCACAAATATATTCATTTATTTTTCTGATAATTACTAATTGATTTGTTTTACATTTCTACCATTCTTCATAGTTCCCAACTTGTTAATTTTCCCTTCTCTGTTTTCTTTGCCAACATACGTTACACCACAACCAAACAATAACCTCCTCCAACATTTAACACTCAATTCTTCCTTAACTGGTATCATATTTTTTAATATTTTTTAACCTTTATATGCTTTAATTTTTATCATATAATTTTCTTTATTTCCGTATTTTTGTTTTGTAGTACCTGAGGAAGGATACCAAAGATGTCCGAAACGTCGAATAAACTTTTTTAAAAATAGAAAGTTTTTTTTTTTTGGCCCCAGCCAACTAATTTTTTGCTTATTTAATTAAACAACGTCCAAACAAAAATATTGTTTACATTGATATTGTAAATAACATTTATATTAGTTATAAACAAAAATACATCATAGCTAATACAGAGTTATTGTGTTACTATATAGAAAAATAAGAGGAAGTATTGTAATCGTGTCAAAACTTCGATATCAAGTTTTCACCGGAAATATCCGTTTTGAGGTCCCCTGAGTCAAAAAAGTGGTTTTTAGCAAATGGTCTGTGTGTGTCTCTGTGTATATATGTATGTATGTATGTATGTATGTATGTATGTATGTATGTATGTATGTATGTATGAGAACAGCATAGCTCAAAAACGAAAAACCGTAGAAAGTTAATACTTGATATTCCATTTAGATATCACCATGGGATCTGACAGTATGTTATCTGTCAAAATTCCTCAACCGGAAATGCCACTTAGCCAGTTGTTTTTTTTTTTTTTTGCCATTTTCTCAAAAATGGCTCCGACGACAAAGATCTACAACTTTAATTAAATATGTTGTGGAAATTCCTAGTTTCCAAAAAAAAAAAATCGGATAACTAGAAGTGCGTTTACTTGTACCACATTACTAAATGATTTTTTTTTTTTTTTTTTTTTTTCACTTTTTCCCGATTTTCTCAAAAATGGCGGCGATGATTTTCTTGAAACTTCTTATATAAACTACGCATACCAAGATCTACAACTTTTACTCAAAACATTTACACTAGGAACATTCACTTAGGGCACTTTTAGGGAAGGGGTGGGGTTATGTTTTTCTCTAAAGTGCTATCATAGTTGATTATACAATTCTACCACCACTCAAACAAAATTAATTACATATAAATATACGGCTAAAATTCCGACTTTCAAGTAATTTAGTAAACCGGAAGTGCGCTTGTACTGAACATTTTTTTTTCAGTTTTCGACGAACTCAAACGAATTTCATAAAATTTGGTATACAAACTCTAAAATTTGTCAATTTACCAGTTTTGAAAACTGGAGTAAGAGAAATAGATCTTTCGCTAAAAATAGTTTTTCTCACTCAGGAAACTTTGAAACATATATTTCCGGTATAAACTCAAATTCCGAAAGCAACACACTTCCTCTGAAGGCAGTAAGAGAAAGTAGAAAGATATTTATACTTAAATGATTGTGGTTAGAATGAATGTATTTATTGGAATGTGAGTATTTATTGGTATATATGCTTGAATGGATGTATTTATTGGTATGAATCGGTAATTTAGTTGTAAGAAGAAAAGTTGAAAATGTAAGAAATATGAAGGGTCTAAAGATAGTGTGGAAGGATGTTAATAGGACTGAGGCTAGATGGTCTGACAGATTTGACTATGTTGGATGTTAATCTATGTTGCCCAAAATATGTTAGATATAAATATATAAATGATGCATGGCAGAAATAGCTCAAAAGCTAATGCCAAAAAAAAAAAAAAAAATGTACACTTGTATCTATATAATTAATAATAAAAAAAATTACGATAATAATTTTGCATAACAATTGGCCCTTGTAGCTCTGTTGCGTGTTGGCACAACAATATTCAACTAGTTTGTCTCTACTCCACTAACCTTTTATCAAGACTATAGGAAACCCTCTCTATTAAGCCTGACGATCTAATATAAACTGGGCATGACAGCAACCCACCTGTAGGACACAACTTGGCTGGGGTGAAGATATGAAGATAATTTAATAGAAATATGACATTTCACTGGCTTAAAAAAAAAAAAAAATTAATAACTTCTTATTTTCTTTCTCCTGCCGCTGTACATGGAAGGATTGTTATCACCATTATAGATTTTCGAAATTAAAATCTGGCACGATTAACAAAAATGCAATCTGGAAGCTTTCTGCGTCCCAAGAAGTAAGTATTTTTTAGACACTGCTTTGAGTGTGAGTTCAGTGTAATTTAAATCGTAAAACTGTAGAAAGTTTTCTATTAGTATCCAATAATGTGCACTGGTTAAAAAGAAGTTGCCCGCTCCCATAAAGGCAACCGCCTGAATCTATTATTTCAACTCTAACCCAAATATGATCGCAATTTTACCATGTCCTGTTAATAGCTGGGTCATATTGTAAACAGTAATTAAGATTTTTTTTTAATCTTCAGACGATCGACAAACCCGTCAACTAGTAATCTGTCTTTTTGAGGATGTTTACCCAAGAATGTTCCCACTCTTCTAAAGCTGCGCTCTTTACAATATTTCTGTAGGTTGGTTGTCGCGCATTTTTCTACGCGAACTGATCATGGAGGGAACAATTTTGTGGGAGCCCTCCTTACTGTGTTTAAGATCTGACTGGTCACACGGTTGAGCCAGTCGTATTTTCTATTATTCTATTTATATGAAGATTCAGGCTATTTTTTATTCGTTTTATACTATATTACAATTGATGCCTTGCACAATATTGCATTGATTAAAGGATCATGTTGTCAAACCTGTTGAAGTGATCTAGTAAGCAGCGCCGTATGCATTTCTCACTGGGTTTAGCTCAGCGAGTCAGTTTCAAGTTTGCTTTTGTACTCCTAACTAGATACTAGTCGTGCACCTGCCTGCTCCTGACAGCCATCTTTGAATCCATAGCACATGGTTTCTAAAACCGGAACTCTTATTATTTTTGCAGCTCCAAGCAACTAATTCATCCAATTGAATCTCTCATTTTATTCAAGACTTCTCGTGAACAAGCACTTTCAAGAGGGATTATTACGATCTTCTCAATTAATTCTGTATCAGGTTGGGACTCCAAGGCTGGTGGTAAGAACAGTTATTTGGTCCTTTTCCCATCCTAATTTCCTGCGATTATTATTATTATTGCCAATATCTACTTTAACATTCTTGCTTCGCTAGCTGAGGATTTGGCAACCTTAAGGAAGCATTTTACAATATTACGCATATTGCTGTGATCATCAACCAAATTGGAACGATTTAATTTTCATCATTGACAATTTCATGCACACTGCAATTTATTATTTAATACCTTATATTAAATTCTTGGACTCATTTAAGGAACTATTACCAGCCGAATCTGATAGCTGCATTACACAGCTTTTTATCCAACTGTGTGGCGAGTCAGATATACCAACCTTACTGCATTTCTAGTGCACTCTGGATCTGTCACATCCAGAGCTGGTCCTCCGTTGATTAGAAGCTCATTCGCAGGGCTCGTTCTTGCATCCATAGCTTCAGACTCCAGTATCTAGAATCTGCATGTGAGCTAAATCACTATCCAGGCCATTACCAGTGCGTTGCACATCAACGTTGCCCGCTGAAGACCAGGGATCGGTTTATCACTGTAATCCTTTACGTGTAGTGACGGAAATAAATGCAAGGTTCAATAGAAAACTTCACAACTCATTCTTATTACTTCGTCCACCTGAATCCCACAATCTTTAGCAAGTGAAATAGTTCCCAGTAAATATTCCACATTGGCAATTGAACATTCGCTATAATTCTCTTTCAGATTCTCATTTATTGTTGCTTGCTTTGCAAGAAAGTCGGCTCTTTTATTTCCTAGCGTTTCAGCATGTGCGTGCTTTTATCACACTAACCTGCATCGATTACCCTTTCTTATAACTCCATTACCAATTGTCGAATTGTAAGTACAAGCGGAGTTTGTATCTTATACTTTAGTAAGACATCTAGCGTAACTTGACAGTCAATTAATGTGTGTGTGTGTGTGTGTGTGTGTGTGTGTGTATGTGTGTGTGTGAAGTGGTTGCAGTTAGTATCACACTATAAAGAAAATCGTTGTAGAACCATTAGATTATGAAGACTTTATTGAATTGGATGTGCGGTGTGCAATCTGCCGACATTCACTTTCAAAAGAAATTTGATCTATGCCTGGTTACTGCATTTTTATAAATTCTATCCTCCCAGAGGCAAATATCCTTCGCTTCATAATTATGCCTTATTCATGCCACTGATTTTTGGCAGCGCCTACATTTGTGGGCAACTATTTTCAAGAATGAAGCAAACTAAGAATAAGATTAGAACCAAAATTTATGATGAGTACTAGAGAGTTCACTGAAAACAGTAATCATTTACATGTAACCAGATGCTGATGCATTTTCTCAATACTTCATATAGTCCACAAGTTTGCTGTCCACTTTTCCTTTAATTTTTTAGAAAATTTTTTTAAAAAATTTAAAGAAGTATTTAGATATGTAAATTTTTTATTGGTTAACCCAAATGCAAATTATGCACAAATGATGTTTACTTTTTTTTGTATAATCTCTATTATCTTTAACTGCTGACGTACTCTATAAGACATGAATAATACAGAAATGGTTGTTAGGAAAATTATCTACGAACCTTTCTTTGCTTATCAGCAAATAGGTGATGTTTGTATTTTAAATTTGCCCCAAGATTCTTCTTCTTCTTCTTCTTTCCAATGTAGACCAGATAACCAAAAAGATTGCAGGACAAGCCTGAGTTACATGACTTCTACTGAATAAATTATGTATTGTCCCAACTGAGAGCCCTTTGTCAAATAAAATCAAACAAATCAGTGGTAAAACAATTTTATGCTCCAAGATTTCTTAATGCTATAAGATTTTTCTGAATACTTTATTGGAAACATTTCGATCGTATACTTTCTATTATTGTAAATAAATTTCCTTTGGAATAAATCTATTTAAAGAATAAAATAAAACAGATATAAATTATTATTATAATTTAGGCTAAGGGAATTGAAAAAATCGTAATCTATATAAATAAGAAGTCAGCAACCCACCGAAATTAGGCCGCAAACCACGAAAATTAGTCGATAGATTGACTTGAAATTTTTACATAACATTGCATTTGTATATAAGAGTGTTTATATATACTTTTTACACCGAAGTTCCCACGGAAACGGGAAATTCCGAGGTTTCGCGAGGTTGGCAGAAATAGACAGATTCAGACGCGTTTGCGATGGTGGCGCGCTCTCTGAACCTCTTTCTTAACTACTTATAAGTACCTCTATTCCGAAGTTCCCAACGGAAACGGGAAATTCCGAGCTAAAAATCCGTTTAAACGGCCATATTGCTTGAGCATTTGCTTCTTCAGGTATTGCTGCTACGTTGATGGAAGGAAATAGAACAGCGCATTCAGCTCTTAAACTGCCACTAAACATGCACTTCACAGAAAAGCCAACATGTAACAATTCTAAAACATCAGGAATGGGAAAGGTTCTTCGGGCGTGCAAAATCATTGTATGGGATGAGTTAGAATGGCTCACAAGCATTGGAAGCATTTGATCGTACATTCAAAGACTTGCGAAATAATCAGGTTCCATTTGGTGAAGCATTGGTGTTACTATCCGGTGACTTCAGGTAAACGCTTCCAGTGATACCACGCTCAACACCAGTTGATAAATTGCGTGTCTGCTTGAAATATTCAACTCTTTGGAGCACAGTAAAAAAGAAATTCATTTAATAACGAATTCAACTTCAAAAAGCTCCAACAGCTGCCATATTTTCAAGACACTCAAACTTGGTAACGGCACTGCTCCTACAAATCCAGAAGCGAGAAAAACCATCTTCCCATCTAATTTTTGCAACAGTGTACATTCAAAAGAAGAATTAGTAGACAAGGTATTCCAAAGCATCGAAACAAATTATCAAAATCATGCATGGTTAAGCGGAAGAGCCATTCTAGCGGCTAAAAATGTCGACGTACTCGATATGAACAACATCATTCTAAACAGAATCGCAGGTGGAACAGTGACATACAAATCCATTGACTCTGTGAGGGACCAAAGTGAAGTAGTGAATTTTCCAACAGAATTTCTTAATTCACTCGATGTTCCCGGATTACCGTCTCACATTCTAAATTTGAAAATTGGAGTGCCAATTATATTACTCCGAAACATCAATCAGCCAAAGTTATGCAATGGTACACGATTAGTAGTTAAAAAATTGATGAATAATCTAATTGAAGCAACAATTCTCATTGGACCTCATAAAGGTGAAGACGTACTACTTCCACGAATACCACTCCTTCCGACAGATATGCCGTTTGAGATCAAACGACTTCAATTTCCAATACGCCTTGCGTTCGCCATGACTTATCAATAAAGCGCCAAGGACAAACTTTGCAAGTGTGCGGTTTGAATTTAGAAAAAGAATGCTTCTCTCATGGGCAATTATATGTCGCATGCTCCAGAGTTGGTAAACCATCTCATCTTTATGTTTATGCAGAAACAAAAAAAAAAAATGTAGTCCATTCACTAGTTTTACAATATACAAAGATTTTCAGTTAAAAACATTTTTTTTTTTACCTTTCAGTTTACAGCAACGCAAAGTAAGGTATTAAATTGAATGATGTATTTTTATTTGCTGAATCTATGTTAACTATAATACTTCTATTTACTTCCCTAAAAGTCAGACTGAACCATAGCGAAGCGTGGCCGGGTTAGCTAGTAAGTAATAAGGAGGCAGCTAGTACTATAACTAATCAGTATATCTTATCGATAATTCGATGGACTAATAATTCATTATTTAATAGTTTGCGACTTTGCAACAAACTTATTCATTAATAACTAAATCCAATTATTTAGTAATAAATAGGGAATTCCCATCTTCCCACTGAAAGATATTTATTTAAGCTGTCAATAATTGATATAGCTAGCTTTTGTGTATAGATCATAGATAGCCGGCTTCTTTTTGTGGTCATCGACCGGTTTTTTTGGGCTTTCGCCCATCATCAGAATGCTTTTTTGTCAAACAGTGTGATAACATAGATTTGCACACAGCAAATTTATTTGATATACTGGTCTTTAAATATTTTTATTAGGGCCTAACTACTAAAGAGGGGTGTTGGTAACTGGTGGGAAATAAACACCTGTTTCGACCTTTAAAGGGAAATATTATACCCGTTAAAAATGGAAACATTCAACACGTGGGATGTAAAAATTAAACTACGTTTTTTGAAGGAGTTTAATTATCCATACTATCTTACTATTATATTTATTTATATATTTATTTATTTATAACAGCGTGAAATAACTTGTCTGTTGTCACCGGAGGGTAACTGTGAAATAGTTACTGACAAGAAATGAGAAAATACGAGCTGAATGATTGTAAGATAGTATAGATAAATAAATAATATGTCGTTGAACAATCAATCTATATAAGCAGGTTTTGTTAACACAAACATATTTCGCATTTCACCATTTCATAATTTACACACGCCATCCACGCATGTATATATGGGTTCTAGGGATTGTATACCGGTTAACCGATTTACCGATTAACCGATAAATTGACAAAAAAAAAAAAAAAGTTCGGTAAACTTACTTATTTATTAATCTTTTGTGTATAGATATTGCCTGTTCAAATATCCTACATCTACATTTTTTTATACATTCCTATAAAAGCTGAAAGATTGTATGCTTTTAAAGCGATACAAAAATTATCTCACAAAATGAACAAATTTTGGCCAGTTTTCTCTTTTCACCCAAAAAATTATACAGGGCGAACATTATTTCGTGCGCGTGCCAAAAAAAAATTCAGAAATTCAATGTTTTCGTCATGCAACCCACAGACATCATGGGTGAACTTCATAGCTCAAAAACGAAAAATTCGTAGAAAGTTCAAACTTGTTATTCCATTTGGGTATCACCATAAAATCCGACAATGATCTTATCTGTCAAAATTCTTCAACCGGAAGTATCACTTTATATGAATAATTTTTTCAATTTTTTTTTTTTTTTTTTCAATTTTGTCAAAAATGGTTCCAATGATTGTCTTAAAAAAACTTGGTATATTAACTATATATATATACAAGGATGTACAATTTTTATTTGAAACATTTCTCCGGAAAAATACATTTAAGGACACTTTTGGGGGGGTGGGTGGGTTGAGATGTCCTCTAAAGTGCTATTTTAATTTATTACCGAATTCTATCATCCAAATAACATTAATTAGAAATAAATTTATTGGCCAAATTTCCTAGTTTCAAGGAAATTAGTAAACCGGAAGTATGTTTTTACTGAACAGTTTTTGTGATTTTTCTTCATAAAAATACCGATGAATATTCCTTAAATTTAGTATACTTACTTATAAAGTTTGTCAATCACAATTTTCAAAACTGGAGTAAGAGAAAGTTGTGTGACTGTTTTATACCAGATTATTATTTTTTTTTTTATCCAAAGGGAATAAATAAATGCAGTAAATATAAAACTCTAACGCTAAGAGAGAGAACACAGGTCCGACCGAGAGAAAAAAAAAATGGCCCTCTCTGGTACTCTCTCACTTAAGCAGGCTAGAGTGGGGAGAACCTGTATATAAGCCAGTGAGAGATCTAGACATACATCGCATCTTGTCATATTTCTACTCTCACCTTTTATTCTATTAAAATCATTACAAGTCCAGTGCAGTTTGTGTAAACTTATAGCTATATGTCTTCATATCTCGTCTAATTAATCTAACCTAATTTCTCTCCTCATTCAACACCATTATAAAACCAAAAAGGCGGAAGAAATTAATCTCTAAGTTAGTTGAGCTGTCTTTTACTAAAAACATTAAAAGCTCAATCACTAAAAACATTTTTGTATACTTAGGCATCTCAAATCATGTATTTTCAGGTGAATACTCAATGTCGAAATTAAAAAGAACAAAATCTAACAACATCGTAAGTGTTGCCAATAAAAAAACTCTCTTTTTTTTCCCACAAACAACTTCCCCCACCACTTATTTTCTTCAGAACAGTTTACTTACTAATGATAAAATGCAATTTTTAATATCTTAATTACATTTTTTTCTATTAAATCGTAAATAAGTTATCTGTTAATATAAAAAATCTAACAAAAGAATTGATTTTCATTATTTTATTACAATTCTAATTTAAGATAAAATGGGACAGGAGGAGAATGAGTTATATTTATATTCACCAAGGGAGTACTTGTGATCCTTCCCTTTCCTATAGTGGTGTAAGTTAAAGCTTCCTGATAACTCCTCCTTAGAGAAGCGATCAGTGATGTTCTTAGCGAACATGATGGAAGGGTTTTAATGGCTTTACCGATTTCCTGAAAAAAAGAAAGTACGGCCTATAATAAATGGTTTCATTCCATCTTACTGCTACTTTATCTCACTTCAAAATATTCTTTTACATTATATACCTGCTTTATGTACCTTATTTTTTTATTACATACAAAATACTTAATAGTTCAATTAAAATAACTGATTATTTTATTAATTACTAGCAAAGAAATATTTGAAAAAAAAAAATCTGGTGTGAAACACTCACACAACACTCCAGTTTTCAAAAGTGTAAATAACAAATTTCAAAATTATACAAAATTAATTGTAATTCATCGATGTTTTTATAAAAAAAAAAAAAAAAAATCGCGAAAACTGAAAAAAAAAATCTGGTGTGAAACACTCACACAACTTCTCTTACCCAGTACTCAAAATTATAATTGACAAATTTTATAGTTAGTGTACCAAATTTAATGAAATTCGTCGAAAAGTGAAAACACTGTCCAGTAAAACTGTCCGGTTTACTAATTTCCTTGAAACTCGGAATTTGGGTCATATATTAATTTCTAGTTATTTCAATTTGGATGACAGAATTGTATAATCAACTGTGATAGCATTTTAAAGAAAAACATAACCCCCCTCCCCCAAAAGTCCCCTTAAATGAATTTATCAGGGGAAAAGTTTCAAATAAAAGTTGTAGCTCTTTATATGTATAGTTAACAACGCTGGTTTAAAGAAAATCGTTGGAGCCATTTTCGAGAAAATACCAGAAAACTGAAAATTATATTTCAGTAAAAACGCACTTCCGGTTATCTATTTTTTTTCAAACTCGGAATTTCAACAACATATTTAATTCTAATTAACATTATTTAGATGACAGAATTGTCTAATATACTGAAACAGCAGTTAAGATGAAAACCTAACCCCACCCCTCCCCCAGAAGTGCCCTTAAATGAATTTTCCTGGAGAAATGTTTCAAATAAAAGTTGTAGCTCTTTGTATGTGTAGTTGATATAGCAAGTTTAAAGAAAATCTTCGGAGCCATTTTTGAGAAAATTGCAAAAACGTAAAAAAAACAACTAGTAAAGTGGTACTTCCGGTTGAGGAATATTGACACATAACGCACCGTCAGATCCCATGGTGATACCTAAACGTAATATCAAGTTTGAACTTTCTACGATTTTTCGTTTTTGAGCTATGCTGTTCACATACATACATACACACAGACACACACACACACACACACACAATACAGACCCATTCGCTAAAAACCACTTTTTTGGCCTCAGGGGACCTCAAAACGGATATTTCCGGTGAAAACTCGATATCGAAAATTTGACACGATTACAATACTTCCTCTTACTAGGAGTAAGAGAAAGTAAAAAGTATTCAGTAAAAACGCACATCCGGTTTACTAATTTCCTTGGAATTCGGAATTTTGGCAATTAATTTATATCTAATTAATTTTGTCTAGATGATAATAATTTTATAATCAACTAAGAAGCACTTTAGAGGCAAACGTAACCCCCTCCCACTCCTAGCCTCAAAAGCCCCTTTAAATGAGTTTATCCGGAGAAATGTTTCAAATAAAAGTTGTAACTCTTTATATGTGTAATTCATATATTGGATGTGTTAGGTGGAGAGAATTTGCTTGGTTGATGAAATATGATTGACTTTGTTTAACACTGGTTAATTAATATATCAATGAATAGACACAGACTGCCTGGACTTAACAATAGAGAAATGTTTAAGGTACGGTGGTAAATGGATAATGACACGTAGTGATTGGATGTATGAACTGTCCTCAACTATACTGAACTGTCTTTAACTGTATTGAACTGTATCTTTATGGACTGTCCGTCGCTATATTTATACAGTTTCTCCCACACCATTCCGAGAGAGTGGTTTGGGTCTCTTCTCTTACTGTCTTTAAATCATTGGAGCCGTTTTAAAGAAAAAAAAAAAGCAGAAAACTGAAAAATACTTTTCA